>JAZBGZ010000597.1:0-36320 GCA_037414795.1 Stenodera caucasica | reverse complement strand
GCTTCGAGTTACAAAAAAGCTTGTTAAGAGCTGGTAACTTAAGGCTATTCTATTTTATTGCGAAATAGGGTTATTTGTATCAATATTGAAATTGAATATTAGTTACAATTCCAATTGATCGATCTAGGAATGTTTTGACTCCATTACGTAAATTTGATTATTTGACCCTGCCTCTAAATCCATTTTGATAATAAAATGAATATCGAGCATCGCAAAGTCCCTGAATCTATTTTTTTGTGTTATCTTGAAATTTAGCTCTTAAAATAGAAATCGAATCTTCTTGATAAAATCGCGGAATATATGAGAATCGTGTCTAGACAAAAGAGCGTGGTGCTTAATGATATCAGAAATTATTGTACAACTAATCAATGTTTTAAGCACGAAACATCGAAGAATTGAAGAATTTAACAAAACAATTTAATCGATGAAAAAGATGATGTAATTGATATAGAAATTTAAAAAAATTAATTGTTACAGGTGGTAACTACCAGCAGCCGGAGGCGACATTTTTAAAAGAAGTAACTTATCGTAGTTTAAATACAAAAGAACCAGGTGAAATATCACCACCATCATCCAATTTAAATACAGCATTTCGTTTAATAAAAGAAGTACAAAGAAAATTTAAAACACGCGAAGCTGAAGAACGCGAAAAAGAAGATTTAGTTAAACAAGATACATTGATATTATCACAAAATAAAGGCAATCCAAAATTAAAAGATTTATATATACGTCCGAATATTGTAACAAAACGTATGACTGGTTCATTAGAAGCTCATACAAATGGCTTCCGTTATACATCTGTACGTGGTGATAAAGTTGATATATTATATAATAATATAAAACATGCATTCTTTCAACCATGCGATGGTGAAATGATTATATTATTGCATTTTCATTTAAAACATGCTATAATGTTTGGTAAAAAGAAGCATGTTGATGTACAATTTTATACAGAAGTAGGTGAAATTACAACGGACTTAGGTAAACATCAACATATGCATGATAGAGATGATTTAGCTGCTGAACAATCAGAAAGAGAACTTAGACACAAATTGAAGACAGCGTTTAAAAGTTTTTGCGAAAAAGTAAGAAAAATTCTAATTAAAATCAATTATTTTGTTGATTAATTCGTTTTAATTTTTGAATAGGTGGAAGCCATGACTAAACAGGAGATAGAATTTGATCAGCCATTTAGAGAATTGGGCTTCCCAGGTGCCCCTTACCGTTCAACAGTATTATTACAACCAACTTCTGGATGTTTAGTCAATTTAACTGAATGGCCACCATTTGTAATAACATTAGAAGATGTTGAATTAGTACATTTTGAACGTGTTCAATTCCATTTAAAAAATTTCGATATGGTATTTGTATTTAAAGATTATCAAAGAAAAACAGCAATGGTAAATGCAATACCAATGAATATGTTAGATCATGTTAAAGAATGGTTAAATTCATGCGATATACGTTATTCTGAAGGTGTACAATCATTGAATTGGGTGAAAATAATGAAAACAATTACAGATGATCCAGAAGGTTTCTTTGAGAATGGTGGTTGGACATTTTTAGATCCTGAATCAGATGTAGAACAAGCGGCACAAGATGAAGAAAGTGAAGATGAAGATGAAGCCTATGAACCAACTGATGTTGATAGTGCAACAGAAGAAAGTGAAGAAGATAGTGAATATTCAGAAGGTGATACTGAAACAGATGATAGTATGTCTGGTGAAGAAGAATTAGGAACTGATGAAGAATCCGGTAAAGATTGGTCAGATTTAGAGCGTGAAGCAGCTGAAGAAGATCGTGAACGTATTTATGATGATTTCTCTAAGAAACCACATAAATCTAGTAAAGATCAATCGAGTAAACGTAACCATAAAAGTTCACCAAATAAAAATAATCATCATTCCTCAAGTAATAAACATTCATCTAATTCAAAACATAGTAATAGTCGCAGTAGTGATCGACATCATGATCGACATTCAAATTCAAAACATAAATCATCAAGTAGCTCGAATTCGAAATCAAAACCGAAACCATCATCGTCATCATCTTCATCACCAAATAAAGATAGAGATCGTAACAATAAAGATCGTCATCACCATCGCAATTCGCATTCATCAGATTCGAAAAAGAGAAGTCGTGAAGAAAGTAGTGACAAACATAAATCGAAAAAATCGAGAAAATGAAACGATTTTTTTCGAAATTTGAAAATTTTTGTAAGTTATTTTTTCTTAAATGTTCTTTTTTTTTTAATTTGTACCAGTTCATGTTATTTCTCGTTCTGTTCAAACCTCATTATTATTAAATTTGCTCTGTTTCCACTGGATGTACAGATTAAACCGTTTTGATATAAATCTAGTTTCATTTTGGAGCTCCTCTTCATAGTAGATAACCGAACGTTATTTTCGCATATATTTAATGAAAAATTATAGTTTGCAGAATTACAATAAATTTTCTTTGGAATTTAAGATGTGTTTATGAGGAAAGTTTAAAAAGTTTCTTGTTCCCTCGTGTTTGGAAACGACGACTATTACCACGCCTTAATTTTCCTTTTGCCAAAGAAAAACAATGGATACAGGGTAATTTCTATAGATGCCTGTAAATAGTCGAGGAAATACTGAAAATTTGTGAAAATTTTCAGAGGGTTGATGGAAAACGCCTCTAGCAACATCACATAAGGGCCAGTTACTAATGTCTTCTTATAGACGTAAATCGATAAAAACTGTACGATTTCAGGAAGTCTTAGAAAATCCTGAAAAAATCTCATCTACTCTATTTTGAATTTAATCAAAATATTTTGTTTAGGAAACAAAGTTAACCCTAAATATTTAAATTTAAATAAATTGATGAGAAATCTGAAGAATTAGAATGATTTTATTTTATTTTTTCTTTATTTTAATAGAAACTAGCTGTCCTTTATGCACATGCACAAATTCGCCCCTTTATACTATTTTAGACAAAGATGGCTAGATAATTTGAAGTGGTATAGAAATAGAAATCGCATGCGCATTTATAACGGGTGTGCGATCTCTTGTCGTCGTCGTATTCGAGAGAGAGAATACAACTAAAGAGTGCGCGTACGTGAGCTTCGCCCTCTCAACAAAAATTAGTACAAAAATCATTTGTTTGTTTATTAGGAAATTTTTTAACCTAAAATGTATTATTTTAATTGATAATTTTCTAAACAGTTCAATATTCACTATGTGGATATGTTGTTAAATTATATAAAAAGGTGAATTGTTTTGTAAAATAACCTCGTTTAGAGGTAAGTAGTGTCTTTTCTAACGGAATGACAGTTTTCATTCGTTCGTAGATGTGTGTACGTGTGTAAGTGTGTGAGGTATTTGTCTATGTGTGAGTGCATATTCACGTCCTTGGGAGAAGGGTGTTAGAGATCCGTTGTCTGAAACCACCACCCACAACTACACAACCACCCCCTATTTAACACTAAAGTTAAAAATGTTGACAGAAATCAGGTCATTTGGCTAAATCATTGATATGGTTTTGTTATTTTCTTTTTTTTTCGTTTGTTTTATTAAGGCCATTATCATACGGATACATATTGTGGGTTGTATTTAAATATTGGAAACTGCTTAGGGGAGCTCAGGCTAAGTTTAAGGCCCTCACACAATTCCGTTATCCTTACGAGAAAAACAAGGCTTAATCTTTTATATAACAATTGAATATCTCCAAGGTTCCAAAAAAAAATAAATAAATTTTCATTTATTTTTATTTGTTGTTAAGTCAATAAAAACAAAGCACAATCGAGGTGTGATTAGTAATTATCCGGAAAATTCGTTCTTGCCAAAATTTGAGGATCATTTTGATTTCGATTAATTGGCAATTGTAAGTTGCAACTATTTCGAAAGGGTTGTGACCGGTTTGTTGATCGATAAATAAGGGTTTGTGTGTGGATTTTTGATGCTACTCAGAAAACTACCATTTTAATTGAATCTCTCGATAATTTCGACTTGAATTGTTTATTACGTGTTTATAATGTTGAAAATTCTCGATTTCGAGTAGAATAACAGGAAATCAAGGATATCCTGTAGAAAGGAAAATTCCAAACATAAGTTTTCCACCAGAAAAACTCAAGTAATAATTGAACATCTCTAATAAGGAAAGTATAGCTTGATTAGAAGAGCCAAATTTTCGCCTTAAATGGAAACTTTTTGGTAGCTTCTAGAAATTTGTTGTATTTTACCAATTGATTGACCATAAGTTTTTTTTTTTTGTTGATCAATAATTCTGAAAATAAGACGTTCATAAAATGGTCGACATTTCGTTTTTTGTTCAGATTTTCGTGCACAGAACTGAAAATGTAGCGTATTTCTCACCGATAATCAACAATAATGAAATGACCGGTTTCGGTCCACCAATTCAACAATAATTTGTTATTTTTATAGATTTCAAAAACTAATAAATCATTAATTATTGTTACAAAAGTGCCAGGCGATTATAAATCAATTTACAACTTTCGATTGAATTCGATTGTTAATATAATTGTGATTTTTGAAAATTTGACTGAAATCCATAAAAATCCAGTGCAATTGTGCCGAAACCGGTTCTTCGAATTAAAATTAGATTATCATTAATTTTTATTGATTATTGCTCAATAATTTATAAGACTAGTTTTTATAGCGAAATTATCCTAATTGACGTTTAAATCTTAGAATTTGTGGGAAATTCTAAAATCAACGGAAAAACTTTCAATTTCAGGTTTTTATAGTAATTAAAGTGTTTTTTCTCAATATAGTAACACGAAAGTCTTTAGAAAACTTCATCTAAATATAAAATATAAAGAGTCTATTAATTAATGGAAAGTGAAAAAATTTCTCACTAAAGCTAAACAATGATTCCACATTATTGAAGACTGTTTAAATTTGCAGGAAATAAAAGTTCCTGTAGAAAGGGAAATTCTATATTTGAAAACCAAATTGTTGAAATTAAAGATGAGATTTTGATCATTTATATCGAACTCGTAGATCTGATATCCCAACTCTATTGTGATTTTTGCCAAGCTTTAAGCTCTTTTAAATTGAGAATATCTAAAAACTGAGGGAAAGAAATGTCCGATCTCTAAAGGGATTTAAGTTGCTAGATTCAAATCGTAGCTTAAGTTGCAATAAAGATGGGAAACTATACAACAATATCGATAGTATTGCTCCACTTTTGCCGATATTCCATCTCTATTGTGATTTTGAGTGTTTAGTTTGTTTCCATGTGAGCTTTCGGGACGTTATCGATTGCAATCTTTTATCTTTTGAAATAAAAAAAAAAATTGAATCAAAATGCATCTTCTCCCATTCACAAATTGAATCAATTCATTGTATTGAATTCAACAGATGTTATAAAAAATTCAGTATTGTTTAATTATTAATTTGTTAATTTCTAGGCTTCAATCGATCTTTCTATTCTTTTAATATGTTTATGTTCAAATATTAACAATATAATCGAAGAAAACAAACAATAAATATTGAATATTTCCATTTACAATAATCTATAGATATTGAAACACATTAATCGATTAATTAATTAATTATTCGAGCTTTTCTGTACGGAGATAACTGGAAATTTTTAAACAGAAGAATCGAAATTTTGAAAAACATCTCTTACTCTCTTGAGGAAAAAAATCACCATTATCGACGATATTGTAATTTTTCTTATTTGAAAAGGAAATCATGACAATTGACAAATTACACCCAAAAGAAAAAAAATTATAAATTTTAACGAGCTGGCGATGTTGCAACTCAAGTTACTACAAATATACATTATTTTTATATTTAAGTTATAAATTCTTTATTTATAACTTTATAAGGTGAAGAGCTATTTTTTTTTTTTGAAGGAACTTCTTTAATTGACAATAAATTTTTAAGGACCTCAAATAACTGTCCAATTACGGCCGAATTTCTCCAATTCTTCTAATTTTAATTAAATAATTATTTAGAATTATCAACAGATTTGGTAATTATTTGTAATAATACAGGTGGTAATTATGTCAACCCCCTCTATTAATTAGTAATGAAAAACAATTGTAAAATAGCATGTTGATTGATTATAAGGTGGAAAAGCCTTGATATTGCCCAGCTGTTTCTCTACGGTTTGCACTTCCTTTATTGTAGCTTCTATGAAATTTAACCCTTCTGTTATAACGAACTTGTCCATTATCTGAAGAACGTTACAACCGTTTATTGTTATTTATCTCTGATTTTTATTGTGTCAATAATAAAAGATCCGTTATAACAATCAAATTATTAAAATAAAATGGAAATTTTCAAAAATCCTGATTTTCTAAAAGTTTGAGAAACAAAGGTAAAAGTCCTGTCATTTGGCAATCATACTCTCAGAACAGGTAGTCTGACCTTGTGGGTTATTTCGAGAATATTTTTTTTTATATATACATTTTTATAGTATTGAATATAATATTGATTTTTTTTCTTTCTAAAATTTGTTGCAGTTTTATTGGGAAAAAATAAAATAACCATCGTATCATCAGTATGGTGAATAGTGGCTCGTTTAACTCCGAAGGAGAGCATAGTAACAACGCAACAACAACAACAACAACAACAAATTTACAACAAATCAATCTATTAACGGATAGTAATGTTGGTAATGAATTTAATAGTAATTTACCGAATGATATTAGTGCTATTGAACCGATACCAACAAAAACTGAAGAAAATTCTATAAATCGTGATGATAATGATAAAGATAATGTTAATAAAAAGTCAAATAACGATGATAATGACGAAAAGACAAGTCTATTTTGTAGCGTACCCCTTGATAAAGTCCAATCAATTTTATCAACATTTAAACAAGAGACTATTGATAATAATGGGGTAAAACTAACAACAATAAAAACACCAACGATAAATAGAAAAGTATTATGTTTATATTGTGAACGTACATTTGTTAATACAATATTGAAAGAGAAACATATAGAGAGATGTCATTCATCGAAACAATTTCGTCGAGTCAGTTCTAGACGAAATTCAAATAATTTCACCTGCACACCCTGTATATATTGTAATAATTTAACAACAACAACTGAACATACATTAAACGATTTATTCCAACATTTAATATCGAATCATTCAAATAAATATTTTGGTTGTTTGAGTTGTCAAGAAAGATTTTTGAATGCTTCCCATTTAGCCGACCATAATGCTTCCATACATAAAATCACAACAAATAATAATATTAATAATAGAAATAATAAAATTATCAAACCAACAACAAATCAATTGTGTACGGATTTAATAGACAATATTGACCAAATTCCATATAAAATAACAAGAAGTCGTATGAAAGCTAATTCGATTATAAAACCAACAACAACAACAACAACAGATGATAGTAAGAAATTTCGAAATTTCGATGAATTAACAACAAAAAAACGCAATAATATACAAAATAAAAAATTAGTAGTTAAAACTAAACGTAGTAAACGGCTACAAACGAAAATAAATGATAATAAAAAGAAGAAAATCACAACAACAATTGATAGAAAAGATAATAAAGAACAACCAATTATCGAGAAAACAACAAAATTATCAACAATCAATCCATATCCGGAATTCGATTGTTATTTTCGTGTTAAAAAAATAACAGACCATTCAATTGATAATTTAAAAATTAGTTCATTAACATTCGATGATGTTGTATTCGATAAAGCGTTTTTCAATCGTATACGTTTCAATATACAAGAAAATTTGCTACATTATATCGATGGTAAATTATTTAAAAATGAAGAATCGGAGTTTCGTATATCGAATTTTGAGAAAAATCTCAATCACAATTGCGATATAACACAAACTATAGAAAATTATGGTTGTGATTTAACATTAAATGCTATAACACCATCAATTTTACCAACAACAACAACAACAATTCTGGATGATCCAGAATCACAGATTGAGTACGGCTCGAAACCATCAACAAATAAAAAAATCAATTGTAATTCAACGATAAGTACAACAATACAAAAAACAAATGAAATCAATTATAAATATTTTACAAGACGTAAATATCAAGCAAGTATTTTGGAACAGAAAGAAAATCGTGATTTGAGCAAATTGGATATGTGGACACAATTTATTATTAAAAAGCGCCAACAAAAAATTCTAGAAAGTCAAAAGACACAGAAAGAAATCCAAGATTATTTATTAGGTGATGAATATAAAAATCAACAAAAACGAGATGAATTGAATCGTATTTTGGATCGTCGTGGACCATTTGAAGATTTACGTGAAGAAGCTAGCAAAAAAGCTACTTTAGACAAATTAAATAATAACGATAATAATGAAAATGATATTAATGAAGAATGTTTTTTAGAAGTACGTAAATTAATTGGTGATCTATTAGATTTGGTTACTAATGAATTAAATGAGGAGAGTTTGTTCGATAATAGAAATATTGATGAAATTGAGATGATTGATGAGGAACGTCCAGAAATACCGAGTTATTTGAATTTGCAACGTACATCGAGTTTATCAAGCGATATTGAAATTGATAAATCGGATAAAATTGCTTTGATTTGTTCATCACAGGAGACTGAGAATTTTGAATTGCCAACAAATCAGAAACGTGATAAAAATGAAAAAATCGAATTGACTGGTGAATGGGCCAGATCCAGAATTTATATATGTGCTGCTTGTGGTTTAAAATTGCAAAATATCAAACAATTATTAGAACATAAAAGTTTATATCATCAATATGTATGGGTGCAACATTATGAATTTGTTGGTAATCAAAGTGAATTATATAGACATTTAAGTATACCAAGTTTAGGTAAAGTTGGCTATCTACAACATGATGATGATGGTAATAATGATAATAATGTGGTGCAATCGAAATTATGGAAAAAAAGTGATTCGAGAATTTGTACAAAATGTAATAAACAGTGCAATAGTTTAGGTGATTTACATCGACATATATTAGAATGTGGTGGTGATTGGACATGGATGTTGGCAAGGAAAAAATGCAGATATCGTCCATTTGGGGCTAAATCGCGCAGGAAGAGAAGAGGTGAAAAATAATTCCAAATAATCAACTCCCTAATTTTCTATTATCTTATAATTTAAAAAAATTCCCCTCTATCCAATTGATATAATCTAATGAACTGAGAAGTGATGTGTAGAGTTTGAGAAAACAAAACAAAATAAGAATCACAAAAAAAAAATTGTATAATTTAATTGGCTAAAACATGGGGTTAATTTCCTCTAAAACGAGTGAGTATAAATCGTTCTGAAAATTTTGGCATATGAAGAATTATTTTCACCAGCAGACACTCAATTTGTGTATTGTCAAGTTGTATAAAGTTTCTATTTAATCCAAACTTTACACATCTGTAGCCACTTATGTCTAAATGTCGTGCCAAAATTCAAGTACATACACTATAGTGAATCAAAGCATAGATTTGACTATTTTATCTGTCAAAATTATTGATATTAATCAAGAATCAGCAACAATTGATTAGACAATTATTATTAGCTCTAAAGCCATGCGGAACAAGATAAATTTGGTTCACTATACATGTAACTTGATGTGTTGTTGTCCTGGAGAGTTTCTGTTGCTTTTTAACAAGATTTTTTAGTTTATTTTTCACCAAGATGCAATATTTTTGCAAAAATAATAATTAATGCAACTAATCTCGATATTGTTACCCGATTGGTTGTGATTAAAGCACAGAAAACTACCACCAATCGTGATTAGTTGTTTAAGTGACGTGTTGTAGTTACAGTTAATTTTTCAAAGACCACTAGATGGCGTCAAGTAACAAATTAAGAATGCCTGTGTTTTTGAATATTGTATTATTGCATTGCTTTTCAATATTGCTTTATTTAAATTTGTTTTCTATCAATTTTTCATCAATTTATTTTATATAAAATTTTTCTTTTTGGCAGGATTAGTGAAGCGCATGTATCCACAAAAATCGGAAACAACAGAGAAGAAAACTTATAAAAAACCATTTGAAGGACCTAGACAGAAACCTAGTGATGGTAGATTTCTTCTATCATTATTATTATTATTATATTGAAATGTAAAATTAATTTTTTTTGTTTAATTTTAGCTGAATCAATTCAACGTATGTTGGCGAATTTACCACCGAAACGTGCTTCAAGAAAACTAATTTCATTAAAAGATGGCTTCAATAATTATCGATCACGACAACAAAAACAACAACAACAACAAATCAATGATACGAAAACTCAACAATTGGAGCAATCACAGTCACAACAGCAGCAACAACAACAACAACAACAGAAAATGAAATGTGGTAAATTAATACGTAGAAGACTGAATGAACGAAGAAATAGTCAAAATAGTCAACAAATTAATAATAATAATAATAAAAATAATGTAAATAAAGTAATAGCTAGTAGAATATTAGAAACAAACACAACGTTATTGAAAGTTAAAAGAAAATTCAACAAAAATTTAAATACAGATCGTATAACAAGACAAAGTAAACAAAATAATGATAATATTGAAATTGATGAAATTAAAAATGACAATGATAAAGAAATAAAAACAAAACGTACATCACCTAGAATAGATAATAATAATAAAGTTACAACTTTCGTTGAAAAAATGAATATTAAACGATTTTTCACTGTTAAAAAGAATACTAATTCTAATTCTAGTCAACAGAAAGATAATCAAAAGAATAATAAAAGAAAATTAGACAATGAAACAAATGATGATAAAAAACAAGAATCATTTAGTAATTTAGTTGAAACATTAAATTTACGAAAGAAAACTACAAAAAACACCAAAAAATCAGATGGTGAAATCATCAACGAAAAACAACAACCACAACAGGAGCCTAAACGTAAATTACGAAGTAATTTGAAGGATATGATGAAGAAATTGTGTGATTTGAAAGAGACACAACAGGAAAAGACAAATTTTTTAGAATTAAAACAAAATAATGAAATTGAATTATTAACAAATGATAAAAATCCAACAACAAATTCAGAGAAAATCGTTATACCGGAAGTTGTAACACAAGAAATCGATACAAATCTAGATGATATACCAATAATGCCAGCACCGATTGTTGTAAATTATTGTGTAACAAATAAACAAACGACACCATTAATTGGTACAATATTCAATTTGCATACGAATAACGAGAAAATTCTACAAGCTAAATGTGAAGAACAACAATTTGACGATAGAAATGATAAAACAACAACACATGTTGAAATATCACCAAAATTGAAGAACACAAAGGGCAAAATTAAAAAACCAACACGGGGCTTAAATGATTGTATTGCAATGTTGACGAATAAATTAAATCAAAGTTTGAATGATTCAAATAATATCGATAGTATTTTCAATTTAATGCCTGATAATAATGATCAGAGTATTGAAATTGTAGAAAAATCACCGAATTGTGCATTAATAAACGTGCCATCTTATCCAAAATTGGACATAAAGACTGATAATTCTATTATAGAACCAAATATTGATAAGAAAATTGAAGAGAATTCAGTAAATCAAATAGCTGAATTAGAGAATGTTAAGATCATTGAAAATAATCCCATCACTGATGAAACTTTGAATAATTATTGTTTAAATCCACCATTGATTTGTGAAGATGAAATAATCCCAATGGAAAATAAAAGTTTAACTATTGATTCATTACAAAAAAATGAATCCGACGATGAACTACCATTAGCTCTACTTTGTGAGAAGAAACAAATTAATGATTCAATTGATGAAACAAAAAATCTTGAAGAAATCAATGAAACTCCTGTCAATTTAGACTTAATTACACCAGAAACAAGTCAAGAATCTGCTAAAATCGATCATCAAGAAGAAATTACAACAAATAATAATGATGATTCAATTACAGAAAATGAAGACATTAAAAATGAAATGGATGATTCCGGTTTTAATTCATTCGAGAATCGTCAAAATGAAATAAAAGTTAATGAAAATGATGAAAAAGAAAATGATAAAAATGTAGAGATTTCAATTAGAGATAATAAAAAGCGTAAAAAACGTCGACGCATCAAGAAAACTGAGAAAAGTACAGAAAATTTCTTATTTACATTCAATGATGATACAATAAATGATCAAAATTGTAAAAATTGGGAAGAACAAACTATAAACGATAATAATGATGATTCAATTAAAATAAATCATGATAAATCTATAAATCTAACAAATAATACAAAAGAATTATCATTGGATAGTATTGGTGAAGAAAATAGTGAGATTGACATACAATTTAATGATATAATTAAAGAAAATAATGATTTCATCAATGATGATAATACACAAACAACAAGAAAACGTAGTGTGCGTAGTGCAAAAACAAAAGCATTAGAAATGATAATTGGCGATGCTTTATCTGAATTAACCGATAGTGAACTCAATAAAAAAAGTGATGATTTTTTTATTGACTACAATCATTTCAATAACAATGTTACTAATAATAATAATCATAATAATAATAATAATAATAATCAAAACAAGAAACGTAAACGGAAACTCTCAATTGAGAAACAACAGCTAACTAAAGAAATTGATAACAATGATGATGCTGTTGATGATAATGATAAAAATTTAGAAGAAATTGATAAAGAAAATAATAAAAACGAAAAGAAATTAAGTAGTGATGAATTATTTGATTTATTAAAAGCAACACCTTGTGAAAATATCATTTTAACAAAACCAATTAATTCAACATCATTTCTAAATAATGATGATAATGATAATGATATATCGGATGATTTAAATGATAATTATAATAATACATTTGAGAATATTTTAGAAAAATCGGTTGATGTAATTGATGAAATTTTAACAGTTAAATCAACACCACCAGCAATATCAATGGATGTGTTTGATGATAACAGTTCCGATGATAATGATGAAATCATCAAAAATTCTAATGATAATAAAGAAGAGAAGAATGATATTGTTAAATTGAAACGTGGACGTAAAAAACGTAATAATAATAATAAATTGAAATCGAAATTATTAGGTGAAGAAATTGGGAATCATTTAGATAATAATAACGAATCTAATGATAATAAAATCATTGATAAATCATTATATTGTGAAATTTGTGATCGTTCATTTTGTCGTACCGATAATTTAATTAAACATAAACGTACATTGACGCATATATCGAAATTATCAGAAATTGAAGCTAGAGAAGCTGCTGAAAAAGCTAAAATGAAACAACAACAACGACAACAAGAAATTGAAGAAATCAATCAAAATTCTTCAGCTATATCAAATGAAACACCAACTGAAAATCCAAATCTAGCTGATATTATCAGTGATGTTTTAAATAAACCTGATTTAAATCAAGATAATAATAATACAATTATCGATAATGATGATCAATATAAACCGAGATATCGTAGTTTAGGTGAACGTAAAAGTTTCGATAGTGAAAATTCAAATAATATGAAAAATATTGATTATTATGAACCGGAATTGACGAAAAATGCTGGTACAATTTTAGAAAAACAAATCAGTTTATTGGAAAATATTATCGAAAATCGTACAAATTTAAATTATGATATTTCATTATCAAACGATTCAAAACAAGAATCGAATATATTTCTACAACAAAATGATAATTTTTTGAAACCATCATCACAATTTGAAGAAATATCAGCTGATGATAATCTAAATATACGAAATTATCAACAACAACAACAACAACAAAAATCACGTAAAGTACTCAATCGAGATGAGGAATTATTTTTAGAATGTTGTAGTTTATTAAAAAGTGGTAGTGAAGTTTCCAATTATTCTAAAAAATCAACAACAACAACAACATTGACAAAAGTTTTAAATGATTTAGAAATGAAAACAACAGAGGAGCCTGATTGGTTGGAAAATAAAAGTTTAACAGGTGGGAATTTCTCCAATATTAATGAATATTCGGATAATACAAGAATACCAACTCCATTCGGTGATAATTTTATCATCACTGATAATTCAAATTCAAACACAATATCATCTAATTGGCACCTGAATAATAGTAATAATAATGATGATGAAGATGATGATGATGATGATAAAGAAGAACAAGCACGGAGTTTTGTTTTTGAAGAAATCTCCGATGACGACAATAAGAAAAATGGTGATAAGGAAAAGATTGATGAAGTTACGAAATTTAGTGAAATTATATCGAAAGCTGTTCGAAAAGAATACCAAAATTTGACTAGTAAATTCCGAAATAAGTAAGTTTCTTTCATTCAAATAATAATAGAAATGATAATTTTCTAATTTTTAGGGACAAATCCGATGATAGTTCATCAGATAATGGAACAATAGAAAAATTGGAAAAGTTCGATGATAATGATAATAAGAAAATGTTAACTAAAGGTGCAATGAAGATATTTGAAGGTGTTAAAGTTTCAATACCAACAGAAGATTTGAATATGACTGAAGTATTGAGTAATAATTTATTATTTAATGATAATGATAGAAAATTACGGAAATTATTCAAAATTAAAAAGCCAAAATTAACAATAAAATCATTGAAGAAACGTACAAATAAATTGAGAAATCAATCGAAAAAATCACATGATATTTATGATTTTGAAGAAACTCAAGATAATTCTGATTTATTATTTATAAAGCCTGATTTTCGTAGTTTTCGCAATGAACATAATGTGAAGAAAATTGATACAATTTCAACAAATGAAGAAAGTGATGATGATCAAAATTTTATAATTAACAATAATAATAATAATAATAATTTCGAAAGTTTCTCATCTAGTACATCATCAATTAGTGATTTATCTAATACAATAAAAACAGAAACTGAAAATTTAACAAAAAAGAAATGCATGATTATGGGTAGGATATTTAAAAATGCTGCAAAATCACGTAGTGATGATATTATACGTGATATACCGATTATTGATAATACGAAATTGGTTGAAGAATTCGTTTTTAATTGTCCAGAAAAACTAGATAATGTTGATGATTCACAAAAAACTACCGTAACAGATAAAGATATCAATATTGAATTTGATAAATTAATAAATTCAGATTTGAATGATAAAAGAACAATTGAGAAGAAACAACAACAAAAGAAAACAAAATTGAAAACAACACGTAAACGGAATCGCACAAATTCCAATTCAACTGATGATGAATTCAGTTTGAATAATTCAACGAAAAAACGCAACTCGAAACGTGGTAATAAAAAAGAAGATAATAGTATCAATTTAGAACAAGAATTGAAAGAATGTATTGGTGTAGCTAGTCGGAAAAGTCAACGGAAATGTACCAGTGGTAAACAAAATGTTTTAGTTGAATATTGGAGTTCTGATGAATCATTATTTGAAACATTACAAGAAAACCAAACTATATCGACGAAAGATAATGAAACAAAACTAGAAACATTGGAGAATATCGATGATGATTGTATAAAAATCAAGTCACCACTTCCAGAAACAACAACAACAACAATAACAATACCAACAACATTAGCATTGACGGCGAATTTACCAGAATTGAATCGTCGCAAACGTACAGCAACAAATCCATTGTATCATTGGTCAAGTAGTAGTGAAGACGAAACAAATGATTTAATTGAAATTAAGCCGATACGTGATGATGAAATTGATGATGATTATGATGAGGATGAACGTCCTGTACAGCATGGCTGGATTGTCGGTGATTCACCGAAAAAATTAGTCACAATGTTGGCACAAGCTAAAGGTAAAAAATGTGATGCGGATTGTGTTAAAGAACAAAAAAAGAAACGAACGTTTAGTTGACGGTAATCGTAGTGAATTTTAATTAATTGATTGATTAATTGCAAAAATCTCCTAGTGCATTTAAATTAAATGTGAAGACTTTTAGTATAAATAAATAACAAGGAAAATCTCATATTCGTAGGAAATTGTAACAGACTTGTATATAAACGAGAATTATTTGTATTAATTGATTAATCTAATCATTTAGGTGTATTTCAAGAGATTGCTTTGTAAATATATTTAAAAACTAATTCCGCGAGAGTTCTGTAATTATCGAGAAATTTTTGGCACATTTTCGTTGTTCATTCCACCGAGTTTTGTGCATCTCCTCTCTAAATTAATACTAGAAAATTATTCTTGCTTTCATTTCATTGAAATTGGGCGTGATTTTGGAATTTGGAATTTTCCATTTTCTGTTTCTATAATTACATTGTGTAGCCAAATTTGTGTTCATTATTTATAATAATAAATCGTTTATTCTTGAACCGTTTACTTTCACCCCTGATTCGAGATATTTGTTAATTACCATTATTTTGTTTTAATTTTTTGATAATTCAATTTGTTTTTGGAGTGGTGTGAAAGCAAATGGTGTCAATTTTTTGGATAATTTTTTTTTTCTGTTAATTTTTTGATATTCGCTTGCTGTTTTTACACTGCCAAATGTGCCTTTGGCTCAATAGAATTTATTGGAATCGTGATAATTTGGTGTATTTTACGGAGAGAATTACGAAAATAAAGTGAATTATCGTTCTATCTTTGGGAACAAAACGTATGTATTGAATAGAGAATGTTTTCGGTTTTATTTCCATTGGTCACAATCAGTTGCTTATTACCAGTAATGAACGACTGTAATTTTCCACAGAAATGACATGATGTAATTTTATGTTTTAGGCAATTCGAATAAAAAATTATGGCAAAGTATTCTCTGTTTTCTATTGTTCTCAGTTAGAAGAAAAACAATTAATACATCAATTAAAATCGTAATAAATTTTATTACTAGAATCAAAAATAAACTGATTATATGAATCAATTTTTGATTTGTCAAGAGATTTTTTTGCTATTGAGCTCATAAAAATAATTCAGAGAAAAATCAGTTTATATTTCAAATAATCCGCCTATTTTATGACCTCTAAAAGAGAACTAAAATTTATGTTGGTATAAAAATTGACAACGATAAAATAACTAGAGAAGAGTCGCTTAGTCGCGTTTCTAACCAGCAACTGAAACTCAGAGGTTTGTCCGTAAAATAAGACGAAAAATATTGAGGGTTGCATAGCACTAATTAATAAACACTGATTGTCCGCGGTAAAAATTTTCAATGTTGACCCGACAATGTCTAGGAACAAACTGATACTTAAACATGCAACAGAAATCAAAGTAAGATCCTTAGATAACTTTAGATTCCGTTTTATCGGACAAAAAACATTAGAATAGTCACACTTGTAACTATTATGTAAACCCCAAGATACGATTTAGAATATTTTTTGAAAATAATCAATCGAAAAATCAGATCAGAAATTATTTATTCCCAATTAATTAGTGTTAGTCTCAATTAACTTGAATACGACTCTGGCGGCCAGACTATTCAAATAAAAAAAACTACTGTACAAAAGAGTTACTCGTCAATTGTTTTTATAGTCTCATTTTTGATTTGAATGGGAGTTTATTAGTTTCCAATTTACTGGGAAATTATTCTGAAAGAATGCAGAAACTGAAACAAATATTGCTGTAACATTTCCTATAATAGGTAATATATTTGGCTTCACAGCATAACATAAGAATTAACAAGACATATAAATAACACGACAAATTCTATAAATATTCCATTAATTTGGTAATAACTGTTATATAACATTATGTATATGTATATATATATGTTATACAATATATTATTATTGTTATTATTATTTTAATTATTCCGGACAATGTTTATAAACTATCACTAATAAACAGAATGAATATTTTCAAGAGACGCCACAAATACTTCAGTTCCAATATAATGACTTTCAAAAATCATAAACTAAACTTCTTCAAAAAAGAATAACTGAATTCTATCATCAAATATCAATTGAGAAGTTTAAAGTTTCAAATTTTTTGTTACTTCCATTTATCCGAAACCGAAATAAATTCATCAATAAAGATTCAACTTCAAACTACTTGTTTTTGGAGGTATCTTTGTTTTTTCGTCTCAAATTCTACTGAAATATTTGCAGCAATCTCAAAATAATCACCTGTGCATTTTTTCAAAATACTATTTTCCTTCTCTTTGTACCATTTAACGGACGTTATATAGAAATGGCAATCGTTTCTTATAAATAGGAACTAGGAAAAAGTAACGTCCATTTATGAAGCTACAATCAACTATAATAAAAATAATCCGGATGTCTCTAAACTTAAAAAGCCAAACACTTCAAAATTCATCAGTCTATCAGATTAAAAATAATTACTCAATGGATATTTCCAATCTCTCCACTTTTACTCTGTTATTACAATAGTTGGAAACCAATTTATTGATTAACTACTTCTTACTATTCGTCAATATCAAATTAAAACCTAAATCAATAGAAAAACTATAATTTCGAGACTAGAAGATTCAGAGACATCCTCTATTTTATCAAATATGGAGAAATTAAGTCAATTTTGGCACAATTTCAATAAAATCAAGAATCCTAAATAAAATTGGGATTTTTTTCTAAAATTAGTTTTGATATATCAATTTTTCTTAAATCTCAATATAAATCAAACAATTCGTTTATTGTCAACTCAATTTTAAATTCGTTATTTTAATTATAAATTTTTGTCACCAAAAAAAAAATCCCAATTTTCCAAAATATATTGGTATTTCAATTGTTAAAATTTCATTTCTAAAATATCTAATCCATGAAAATTGAGCAACCAGATTTTTGGCACCTGTTAGACTTTCAACAAAATTCTAAAACACATAAATATA
The DNA here is from genome assembly GCA_037414795.1 of Stenodera caucasica. Lineage (NCBI taxonomy): Eukaryota > Metazoa > Arthropoda > Insecta > Coleoptera > Meloidae > Stenodera > Stenodera caucasica. Next base: position 17,624 of record JAZBGZ010000597.1, on the reverse strand, counting down.
TAGATACTTATCAATAATAACACAGTAAAGCGGAATTATGTTAAATGGCTAGACGACATAACAATATTAGTTTCATTCAATAAATCTTTAAAATGTGCTTTACACAATAATACTAAACCGATTAAAATTATTGGTAAACCCAATAATGAACATATCAATTCTCCTGTGACTGATGGTGACCAAATTAAAGCCCCTATTTTATCAATTGAAAAAAAAGACAAACAATTATAATATAACTGAAACAAAATTGAAAATTAAAACTCACCTGTTGTTGGTGAAATATAAAATAACGACCACCAAATACCTATAATTGGTAAACTTGCTGACATTGTTGAGATTGTATAAATTGATGATTGTGTTAAAATCAAAAAACGTATAGATGTTAAAATATAACAAATATAACCAATTATAAATAACCAATTCAATACAAATAAATTACCACATTTTGTAATAATTCCGTGATTAATTGGTGGTATAAAATGACATGAAAAACCATTAGTTGTATAATTCAAGAATTCTGTAAAATCGGTTGCCTACAATCAAAAAAACTATAATAATTGTTAAATTTAAATTAAATTCTACACCTTTCCAATATTTGGTATAAGATCTGTTTCGAATAGTATTATTGTTATAATTAAATTGAAAATATGAAGCCACATCGATATATGAAGCGTTGAATGTTCTTTATTTAAATGCACATTTTCCTGAGATCTAGTTAATAGATTATTTGTTGACGGATAAGAAACACTGCGAGATACAGTTGTTAATAATGCAGCATTCATCGGTTGAGGTTGAGAATTCTAAATTAAAAAATCGATAATGAAAAACATTAAATAATTTCAAAAAAATTACCATTTCATCTGTGATTAATAAATATCGTTCAAATAGATTGAAATAAGCCGCAAATAATGCTAAACCAACAATATAAATTGTTGTCCATATTGAATGTGTTGACCATTTCCAATTACCTGTATCATCAGTGATTTGTTTCCTTTCATAACCACGACATTTAAATTCATCACATAAACCATAATCCACAGCTATGAATAATCCAACAATTATTGTAGTCGCTGAGAAAATACGCTGCAATCCCATAACTACAATAAACTCCAATCAATAATAATAAACTTAAAATAAAATAATAAAATTAACCAACATTTACGACAAAAGAAGAAATAATACAATAGAGAGAATACCAATACAATTCCTTTAATTGGATCTTGTAGATGACATAAGACTCGTTTACGATCCAATGAATATACAATTAACATGCCAGAAATTGTGTAAATTATTGATAGAATTGTGAATCTTTGAAACTTCATTGGAATTTCCATTATTTTGATTTGTTTGAATTTTATACAAAATAATCTCATTATTGTACAAATAATCACGAAAATTATCGTACAAATAAATGTATTTGTCAACATTAAACTATAAACATCACCAGATATATTGATTGAATCCATATATAATGGTAGAATAATTAATATTATTGTTGTTGACAATATTAATAGACTTTTGGTTATTAAAAATTCTAATTTCGTATGATTCGTGTAGTAAGAATTTTGATTATAGATTGGTGGTGGTTTATCCGCTGGTAAACAATGATCTTCGTTCTCTGATAACGATTCTTCATCAGAACATTGAAGAAGCTCATCTTGATCGTCTTCCATTTTGCCAAAGTAAACTACAACAACCAATTTGAATAATAAATAATAGAATTGATCGATTTTCAATATAGAATCATATTAATATTCAATCACAATATTCTTTGATTGATGGAGAATATTTGAATAAATAAATATTACTATCGAATTTACAATACAAATTTTTCGAAAATTCAATATCGACACCAACATTCAACTCGATTAATTATATGTATTTACCTGAATTTAACTATTTTTCTTATCAAATCACTCAATTATCACTGTAATTATTAATAATTACTTGAAAACAATTCAATATTTACTAATTTTGTACGGAACAAAGGCGTTTCCTGCTACTTTGACATTTCAATGGAAAACAATCGCCAACTGTCAAACAGATTATGTCCTATATCTAGATTTATCGTTCAATTATTTATTTTGATCATTATGCGGAATTTTAATAATCAAACTTTTGATAAAATATGTTTTCGATTGATTATTTGGACCAAATTATCAAAATAATTGAAATAAACAATATTCGATTGATTAAAAATCGAATTAAAATTGTTTCGCTACTGGCGCATAGATGTCGCTTTTACAATTACTAACATTTACCTTGGAGGTTAAACAGATAATTACCTAGAATTTGAAAGTATAAATAGTTGCATAATCATAAGGCTGTGCAATAATCATTGTCAATTTTCATTGATTAGTTTCAATTTTTTTTATAAAAATTCATGATTTACTCTTAGTTTTGTTTCTAGAGATTGTAGTTTGGGTCGAGATCGAATTAGGGGTGATTCGATGGAAATTCTTTATCTCAAATTCAATTATATTCACTCTATAGCAAAAAATTTGTCTTCTGAATGAACTGTTCAATTGCGATAATTAATTAATAAAAATTGTCAATAGCTTATTGATGAATTACAGCAAATGATTGATGAATATGAATATACNNNNTTTTTTTTTTTTTTGATATATTATGGAAACGTTATGTCGACGAGTTCGATAACTCTGATTTGTTTTCGATAGTAAATAATGGAAAAAGTATTGTCTAAGGTTCAAAGATTCAATGCGACATAAAACAAGGGAGAAACCAACAGAAAATTTGATATCAAGCAAAAAAACGAGTTTAAATACGACTCTGAGAGAACAGAGTCTTCATTTTCCACTAACAAAGTCAATAATTTTCATTTCAACACCGAACTGTGCAAATAATTTTTATTTCAATTCAAGCTACAATTGTATTCAATTGTAGCTTGAATTGAAATGAAAAATTATTATAATGATTTAAAAATATTTTTTAATTGTATAAGTCGGAATTCTTGAAAAAATTGATTATTCCATCATTAGATAGTGCACGTGTATGAATGACTTATCAACAATTCCATCAATTATGTAATGTATAGCATTCAGATAAAAATATGATATGATTCGAGTAGTTCGTTATGATAATCTTGAGACGAGAATCAGATAAGATTAGGGACATAAATAATTTATTACAACAGGGTGCAATAATTCACGAAGTGATTATGGATTTTTAACAAGCATCAAATATTCGAAATAGACCCTTCAATTGTTCTATAAATATTAATTTATGATTCAATGATTCAATCATCGATCTGGTTGGAACGTTCAAAATCCTCTCTCCCAATATTTAAACATGTGCAACCGGAGCACACGTCAACAAAATAATAACAAACATTAATTAAACGATAATTACACAAATACACAAAAACATAAATAATAAAAACGAAAACAAGACTTATAATGATAATGAATAATAATTAGCAATGTGGATATGGAATAAAATTTCCATGTTTGATACAAATTTCTCCCACATACTATTTAATAGTTTATTAAATTTGCAAAATACATTAATAATTACGTTGTGTTTGTGCTTGTTGTTTGTTTGATTTGACCCAACTTTATTGTCTTCAGATTTAGTTCGCAATACTCTACCTGTTTCTCAATATCAAGTCACTTTAATTGGACCAAATAACATTGGAACAATAATTGAAATTCTATATATGGAATACGAATTGTTATACAAATATCTAAATATAGAGGCTGTTCAATAATAATCTAATCACGGGATATCAAATAGTAATATATCATTAGAATCCGCCCTTTATGATCCCGATAAACTATAATTTTCAGATAATGCTCGATTTCGAAAATAAATAACAATAGATGTTGACTTTTTCTAAAACTGTGATCCGATTGAGATCGAACGAAATTTGAATGCAGATCGAGATTGAGATTTTTTGGAATACTATTGCTGTGCTACTACGATTTGCTTAATCTTGTAGAAAATAGCGAATTCGGTTTATGATAGTTCAAGCTTGAAATCATTGAGTTAAATTGAAAAATTTACGTTCGATTTTGATCGCGATTCGATTTTTATAGCGCGAAGTGTATCAAATACAAACAATTCACTTGTACTTTAATTTTATCAAAACAAATGCAATCTATTAAAAAATTTATAAATACGTACTTCAATTTGTTATTTTTAACAAATTTCTACAACGAACGAGAGAGAAATTGAAATAATATTGACAATTTTGAGAATCGTACACAATTGCCGCCGAATTCGGAATTAATTTGATTATAATTATTCATAAATATTATATTATGAATATTGATCATTGAGTTATCGCTTGATTGCATTTATCAATTGTTATCAATTATAATTGAAAACAGTTGAAATTCAATTACTAAATAATATTGTCGATGTTTTTTTTTTTTGTGGGGAATTGTTGACCTGGACTAAGTTGACAACACCAATGATTTCTAGATCCTGTCATTTTATGAAGATGAATAGTTTCAAGATTCAAGTCCTCTTTCTATAATTAGAAGCACAAGTGTCCTTTAAGGGCTTCCATTCTCACAACGTACAATTCTTATCTGGAATGGAAAAACAAAAAAACAATCTTGCTATTTTCGCAATTAAACCGCAATAGAACTTCATAACAACAAACCAATTTCCAGTCATGCGATGCATGCGAAATCAGAAAAAATCCTCCCACACAATTGAAATTATTATCAATTATGTTATCATTTTGGAGAATTTGTTTCCGAAAATTGGGACTCAATTGAAACAATGGAAACAATAAGATAAAGTGGGCAAATTTATTATTTCGATGATAATAACAGGAAAAATTACATTATATTATATGATTGTTAACCGATTAAAATAAACAATGAAAAATTCGAATTATCGAATAGACAGACAGTTGTAATAAAAATAATTCCGATAAAATTTCGAATTTTTTCAGAGCCTCTTAATGTTTTTATGTCCGTTAAACAGTGGCTCGATCGTTATGAAATTTACAGACCGATCAAAAATCGCACGTCCAATCAGATTAATGGAGATTGATGTTCGATAAGTCCACGTGGCATCAGTTTTCGAATATTGTTGTCTTACCGATTTGACCCGGACCTGGTAATAATTCGTGCCTATCACTCAATAATTTTATCAAATTGTAAACTTTCCGAATTGTGTATTCGATTTGAGATTGTTTCAAATCAAACAAGGCCATCCGTTGTCAAGTTCATTAACACTCTTTCTTTTATATAAATAATAATGTAGGTAATAATAAAAAATTATTTGATAAAGCAATTATTGTGAACCGGTCGAATTTACGATCACGAAACAATGAAATCATCAAAAATCATCAATTGTACTATGTACTCGATTAATATTTTTAAACACCAGTTTGGGGAAAAATGGAAACAACACACTAGTATTATTCATCTATTGATATATTCTGAGATTATCAACTTTCAATCTGAACTTTGTAACCATACCAAAGTATTGGAAGATAATGAAATTTATAAAATTACTCTACAATCGAGAAACATATCGCAGTATTTTGTTAGACTTTTAACTGTAAAGTTATCAATAATTAATTGATTGAAACGAAATATGGCGCCGCCATTTGAACTAGACGAATCGCCGATTAGTGAAGAAACACGAAAAATCGCCGAAGAAGAGTTACGCGAAACGCCTGAAAATGTAAAAGCGGCCTTGAATGAGTTACGCAAGCTTTTAGCACAAGACAAGACGATCTATTTCAAAGACGACGATGAAACTTTAATGGTTTTCTTAAGGCCGTGCAAATTTTACGCGAAAAGCGCCTATGAATTGGTGAGCTATCATTATTAATTTTATTACCATTATTATTATTATTGGTTTAATTTTGGCTAGTTTCAAGAATTGATGCGATAAATTATGCGTGGTTATCATTATAACATCCTTATTTTTCTAAAAATAGCTACAAATTTATGTAATTTATTGACTCATTATCGTTAGAAACAATAAATAAGAATGCAATCGTTTTTGACCGTGAGCACTTGACCTGTAAAAAATTTTTGATAAGATTGTACGAAATCAAGAGTGTCGAACAAAACACTTCAGAATATTCAAGGATATGCGAATTCGACCGCATCTCGATCTCAATATCCATTTTAATTAACAACACTGTAAATCTAATCGGCGACAGTTTACGTTTATTTGCCATTTTCGGTTTCAGATGAAACGAATTGCCGCTTTCAAAGAGAAACACAAGGAACTGCTACAAAACCTTTTGCCGGAGGACGAGAAAGAGGCCTTCACCAACCACAATGTGGTTAATGTTTTGACGAATCGCGACGATAAAGGCCGGCGTGTTCTTCTCGTGAATGTCGGCGGTAGGCTCGTCATCTATTTTGTCGTTTTTTTTTTTAATTATCGATTGTTGTTTCTTCATTTGCAATTAGGCTCTTGGGATACATCGAAGGTAACGGCCGATCAATTGTTCCGCATATTTTATTTGATCCATGAAGCGGCCGTTTTGGAGCCGGAAACGCAAGTTCGTGGAGTCGTTGTTATCATGGACTTCGATAATTTATCAATGAAACAAATAGCGGCCTTAACGCCTGCGGTTAGTATGAGATTGCTTAGTTTCATTCAAGATGCGATGCCGTTGCGGCTCAAAGAGGTCCATATGGTCAAGCAGCCGTTCATTTTCAAATTAGTTTGGCAAATCTTCAAGCCTTTCATCAGAGAGAAATTGAAGGCGAGAGTAATTATTTGTGTTGAAATACAAATCAATTGATATTGATTAATTTTGAATTGATCACAGATCCAATTCCACGGTAGTAAAATGGCCAATTTACACCAATATATTAAACCGTCGCATTTACCCAAAGATTACGGTGGTGAATTACCGAAAATCGACTATACGGGAGCTGATTGGTATCCGACTATCGACAAATACATGGACCATATCAAGACTTGGAACACTTTCGGTCTTGTGAAGGAAGCCTAAGATTCGCGCCAAATATTTTGCCACTATTACATCATAATGAGTATTGAATGTTATAAAAAATCCCTAGCATATTTGTTGATCCAATAAAATTATTATATATACATATTATAAATCTCCAAAATTAGCTCTATTATCGGAGCGATTCTTCGATCGAATCCATCCAATGTATATAAATGATTTAAATATTGTTTTATGTTGGTACGTTTCGGTCGGGTATTGTGCGCATGCCGATTCTAGGGGATGATATTGAAAATGGTCCGGGTGTGGGAGACTCCGGGTAGTGAGCTTTTCCCAACCGTACCGATCCGGCGCTTTCATCCCTCAAAAACAAATCGATAACACCTCGGGTTATGTGCGGCATTATTATTTATTGTTATTATTGAGAATCTGACGGATTTTGTATGCGTCTAGTGTGGCATTAATAATGGGGAAAATATTGAAGATTGTGCGTTGATTCGGCGGTCCGATTCGAATGATGGAAGAGCACAAATCCGAGGGGCAATTGAAGAGTTTCTGTTTGATTTTCAATACGTTCCGCGATGCGTCTTTGGAGAAATTGTACCAGAATTTTAGTGTTCGTCAAAAACGCGCCGGTTTGGAATGTTTCGTAATAACAGCAATATTATTCGATATTTACATGTTAGCTGTACCAAGTAATGAAAGTCCAATTGTACTCGGTGTTATTTCGGCGTTTTTATTGTTGAATTGTTGTTTGTTGTTTTGGTGTCGGAAAAATTACCAAAATCAACGATTATGGTTGATAGCGCCACATTTAGCGTTCCATATAGCCAATAGTCAAATTCTATGCGGTTTCGTATTGGAACGGGATGAAGTTATATCGCGGGATAGTTTAGGATGGTTTCTATTATTGACTTATCTAATTTACGTTACGCTACCATTACGTTTACCATGGTGTGCTGTATTGAGTATTGCCACTTCCGTTTCTTATATGGTATTGTTGAGGGCCATATCCGAACACCATCAACAATTCACCAAAGAGGTATAAACTCACCAGACCATAAAATAAAATTCAATTAGAGCTGTGGTCGTCGGATTTAGCACAAATTGGAGATTATTCTGAATTGAACATGAGGATATATATAGACTAAGATCAAGTTATTAGATTTCAATTATATTAGCCATCTAGATTAGGTGGAATATATTTCACACGAGTGTTGACATGAAATTAACCATTAACTCAATAGATAGCCATCGAATTAATCAGCGATATTCAAGAGCCAGACGATTTTCTATAATCGATACTCTCAACTACAATCCCCATCTTTATCTGTACTGTAATCACCGATATTGGCCTATTTACGTCGACCTTACACCACTGACCCTAGTACAAACAGCAATTAAAAATATAGCGTGAATTTTTTTCAAGGGACGAATTAATCGATACAACCTTAGCGTGAGTCCTTCATTTAGATCGATTCGGTAGATATTCGAAGCGGTCTTGAAATTTAAAATTCACCGACAATTTCCCGAGAGAATTAACACAGAAATCTCGGTTATTTGACAATATCCGGAGCGAGTCTCGCAATTTCACGAAATAATTATATTCAATTCTAATTCTTTTATTATAAAATAACAAAAAAATCGTCAAGTAATTTGCATAATAAAATCGTGGAGCATTCAGTACGGAATTCTCGATTAATTCGCACAAATCCATTATGAATTCTTTGAGGGAAATTTTCAATTTTCAGCAAATCGCCAACTTCATCCTCCTAATAACGGCGAATATTCTCGGTCTGACCTCGTTTCTAGTTGAGGACATTCAACAACGTCGAGCTTTCTTAGAAACTAGACAATCATTGGAGATGAAATTGGTGATTGAAGAACAGAGTGCTGAACAGGTCGCTAAATTTTCATTGTGTCTTTGATTGAATTCAGCAGAATTCCATTTCAATTATAGGAGCGTTTACTGCTATCGGTTCTGCCCGAGCACGTGGCCGTGCAAATGCGTCAAGATTTGGACCGTGTCGACAGTCAGTTCAAGAAAATTTACATGAGCCGACACGAAAATGTCAGGTATTCTCGACGGCAAATCCCCGGACAATTCCTAAATTATTCATCAAATTCTTTAGTATTTTATATGCCGACATTGTCGGATTCACGGCGATCTCATCAACGTATTCCGCCCAAGATTTGGTCAAAATGCTCAACGATCTGTTTGCTAGATTCGACAAGCTCGCAGAAGTAATCCGGTGATTACCCCAATTTTTACCAATAATTATAGTCGGATAATTGCAGAAATACCAACAGTTACGGATCAAAATTCTGGGCGATTGCTACTATTGTATCAGTGGAGCTCCAGTTGAGCGGCCGGATCACGCAGTTTTGTGCGTCCATATGGGGCTTTCCATGGTAAAAGCTATCAAGTACGTAAAAATCAATCAACTCCAAAGCTAGCTCGCTATCAATAATTCAAATTGGGAATATACTCGAGATATGCCGTTCGAAATATCTAATTTTAGAGCAATTTTAATATCTCCGTATCGGAGGGCGAATTATGGTGGAGGCGCCGGGCGAGTTCCGCTATAATTCGTTTATTTCTCTCAAATTTCTTGTAGATACGTGCAGAAAACGTGTAATTCACCTGTAGATATGCGAGTGGGTATCCACACCGGTGCTGTATTGGCTGGTGTTTTGGGTCAACGTCAATGGCAGTTTGACGTATACTCAAAAGACGTTGAACTAGCGAATAAAATGGAAAGTAGCGGCAAAGCTGGGTAATTAATCGATTGGAAAAAATTCGATTGATGCGCTAATTAGAATTATTGTAGTCGTGTCCACATATCGGCCACAACATTATCGTATTTGAATGGTGAATTTGAAGTGGAAGCGGCATATGGAGAGAAACGTGATGAGGCTTTGAGAATAGCCGGACTGAAAACGTATTTTATTGTGAAAGTTTTAAAACCGGTTAGTTTATCGTTTTATTTACGAATTTATATAAAATTTGATTTGGATTTTCATTGAAGTTCCAGCCATCTGGACAGGACGCACAAAATGGCTGTCGTGAATTACCGGAAGACGAGTACAGCATCGCCGATATTCTCGATGGGAAAGAGGATCCGTCGGTAAATCACTTGAATATAGCCGCAATAATCGAATATTCGCTCATATTTTTTTCCGTTTGGTATTTATCTGTTTGCAGGAGAATAAAGCGAGATCTCGACAAGATTCGATTGATTTCAAAGCACGACTGCGAACGGAATTAGTCAACCGGGACGGGCACAGGTTTTGTTTCTTTTTCTTTCGGAATTAATTCGTTTTGATGATAAATTCGATTTTCTTGATATTGTTGTCTTTTTTTGTAGAGAATTAGAGAAAAATACAAAGTTCATAACGCAGAGCTTTCTCGACGAGAAAAAAGAACGATCCTACCAACAACGAGTAAAAAAATTCTCGAGTGTAATTCTATTAATGTTGGTATTAGTCCGATTATCCACGGCTATCGTGATTTTCGTTATTCTACCGAAATATATGACTCTAAATATTCTATATTATATCGAGAATTTCATATTTATCATAATAGCGGGAACTATTCTATCATTGGAATATTCAGCGCAATTTTCATTGGTAATTATTGAAAATTCTAGAAACTATCTCGATTTGGGTCTCGAAATTCCTACGATATCGAGACCCAGACCGAGATAATCTCTACTTCACAATAGCATTCTTCCGATAATTGGCTAAATTGCTGAAATTCCAGTCGAAATGTTGCGAAATCAAAGAATCTGCGATAGTAAGAATGGTGCTTTTTATAATTACTATGTTAATATTAGCTGCAATTAATTTATTGAGTTCGGTAAGTTGCGAGATTTTCCGATTGAAAACCGTTAAATTGAAACGATTATTTTTCGATTTAGGTCCCTTGTGTGCAATTTTCATCGTCTATGCCACAAATAAATTGCTCAATAACGGACGATATCGATTCATATTGTCTTTATCCGTCATATTTCAGTTATTTCACTCTATTGATTCTGATAGCTTCCTCGATACCAGTTTGTTTGTCATATTTATGGACGTCAACGTTTCTTTTCGCTATAGCATTGGCGCAAATTATCGTCAATTTATTCATATTGGATACGGTCCTGGAATGCGAGGAGATGCGCAAATATTTGATAAGGTAAACACTCTTTACGATTTAAATCTGTATTCGGATCAATCTAAAAAAAATTAAGAGTTGGATAGGAACTTGGTGAGGTACTGTAGCTTGATCCGAATACCATCGATCTCTATTTAGAATAAAACAGGGATTGAGATTGCTATTGAAATAGTAAAGGGGATGACAATATTGATTAACGTTCACTCAATTCACTTTACAGAATAGCTAAAGGCAAGTACACATTATCGATTCTATTATTAACAGCCACAATAGCGTTGACAATTTTGTCGCGACATGTAAGTTGAACAATGTCAGGAACTGTAAGTCATATCTAAATCGACAAAATTTCAGATGGAACAAGTGGCTCGAGTTTTGTATTTGTGGCGTTGTGAAGTCGAAGAACAAAGAGATTTCGCTGAGGATATGCGCCGTAGGAACGAAGCCTTAGTTTATAATATTCTACCACCGCATGTGGCGGCCCATTTTATGGGCAATCGAAACCGTCAACACGACGAATTATATTCGCAAAGTTATGCTGAAGTCGGTGTATTATTTGCATCGATGCCGAATTTTTCCGATTTCTATTCGGAAGAAACTGTCAACAATCAAGGTTTAGAATGTTTACGATTTTTGAACGAAGTCATCTCCGATTTTGATGCAGTAAGTCTAAACAATTATCTAGGGATTTCAAAACAATCGATAATTGCAGCTACTCGAACTGCCCCAATTTCAAAATGTCATTAAAATAAAGACAATCGGATCAACGTACATGGCAGCTAGCGGCCTAAATTCAACGCGACAATTCAAAGTAAATTTCCACAATTTCCGAAAAATATGATCAGAATTTCTTATAATTTCGAATTGCAGCCAGACGACCCCGTAACAGAGCGATGGGCCCATTTGGCCTTGCTCGTAGAGTTCGCTTTAGATTTGAAGAAGGCCTTGCAGAGTATCAACGAACAAAGTTTCAATCATTTCGTCTTGAAATTGGGCATCAATCACGGACCGATAACGGCTGGCGTTATCGGAGCTAGGAAACCTCATTACGATATTTGGGGCAATACGGTGAATGTGGCGTCCCGAATGGAGAGCACCGGAAAAGCCGGCTGTATACAAGTCAGTATCAATTCATTATAATTAAATGATAATGATTAAGTGATGGAATAGGTGACGGAGGAGACGTGCGAGATCCTGCAAAATTTCGGCTATCAATTCGAACAGCGCGGTCTAGTCGCTGTCAAAGGTAAAGGACAATTGATGACGTATTATTTGATGGAGAAAACCGGGAAAATTACGCCACCAACGGCTCCAGTGTCGCCGATATTGGGCGGCGCAACCATGGATATTGTGAATGAAGAAGATGAGTCGCACGGTAGTTTGACGTCGAAATCTGAAGAGAAAACTGTGATTGAATGCAGCAACAATAATACATCAACACAAAGTGATAATGACACGGAATCTTGTGGACAAAATTTCAACGATAAAGAAGCTGAGCCTCTGTTACAAGATTAAAAAGAAAATCATAATTCAAATCGATGAAAAGGAGAATCATGGGTCCACTTCTTAAATTCTGCTATTCTTATAATAGAAGAGAGATTTTATTCAACTAACAGTAGAGAAAGTGTGATAAATTATAAATTCGAAGAAACTATGGATATTTTTTTCATTTTACTACTATAACAAATTATTTTTCATAATTTAGACTAAAATATAAACTAAATTGATAGAAGATGTGTCTCTGAGACTGCTATCCTGATAGTTTTCTCTCTTTATAACTAAGAGACAAAACTATCCAGTGATATTCGAGCATCATTGTGAACATTTAGAAAAATATTAGTTGATGTATCAAAAATACGCACATCAATATCATTTGGAGATTAAACAGAATGTAGACTGAAATACAATAATAAATAATCGTTTCTAGTTGTTTCAAATTGCAATCATTATTATTATTATTATTGATAATAATTAAAGCTTGAATGTTCTCTTCCATTTACAATCTTGATGATAATCAATAATGGAAAAATATATAATATCGAAAATTTCGCCTAACGATTCTTGTATTATAAAATAACAAATAACTGAATAAATAAAAAAAAAAGACTATTTCATTGGCTAATCGATGTAGAATTGATTGTATGTAGTCAGAAATTGTAAATGTATTCAAAAATAAAATGAATAAATTTGATTTTGTAGAAGGAAATAATTCGGTTATATTTTCAAATGGTTCGAGAATTTCCAGGCTCCTTTGCAGATGTTTCAGTCACAAAAGAACTTCCATAATAAAGTTTTCCCTATGCACTTTTCATAATTTCCCACTTTCATCTGTAATTTGGTCAATGTTCAACTTTTTGTACTGGAAATCGAAGGCTTTGTCATTTGAGCTTTGTTACTTCTCATCATTTTTGTTTTTCCACCAGTTTTCATGCTTCCACTTTTCATTAATACAGGATTTGTGGGTGACTCAATTTTTCATTTCTCAAGTAGACTTATTTCCGGATCGAATTTCCATGGTTTCAGTAGACTGAATTTTCAAGAATCTCCATTTTGCTTCTGGTGGGAATTTTCAGTCAATCTTTGTCCATTCAAAATTTCTCCCTACTCATTATGGAAATTCAACTGTTCATCTATTTTTGGATTTCTTTAGTTTTCCATCAAAAATTGTTGTTATTCACTTTTGAGATGAGTTTCTCGGAATTTACCGCACAAATCTCTTCGTTTAACTCCTAAATTGCTGGTCCAGGATAAATTCGTAAGGCGCCTGGGGAAATCAAGACGTGCGTAGATAACTAGAACTGTTCCGGTATAATTTTAATATGAAGGTTTCAACTTTGATTATGCAGTATAATAAGGCGGAAATATAAGTCATTGAATATTTGTATAATTTAACTATAATAAAATATGTATTTCAAATTTGATCACTAGCCATAATTAAATATTGAAAACAGTCGTTTTTCGGTATTTATTTAGTTTTCGTAAATTCCATAAATAAGGCACTGATTGTTAATTGGTTTTATTGTCGTTATCATCGTGCTGTGGATATTCCTGATAACCCAATGATTTCAGCTCATTCACAATTCTCTCATTACTACGAATATACGTGACCCAACTTTTATAACTGTAATCGGGATGAACACCACCGTATCTTTGTGGTAAATGTTTGGGATCGATGTGTTTATGCAAACTTTCCATATTTTCACCATGAAAATAGATGCGTTGCTGCATAATACCGTTCAAAAACGCTTTAAAAATATTGAACATCACATCGAAAACGTACGATTGGTTCAAAATGTGACAAGCGTGGATTTTTATGGGAAAAGACGACTGAAATTGAACAAATCAGACAAGTGTTTATAACAAAAATATTCAAATACTCACCACCATCAATTGGTAGACTTTTCGAGCGACCGATGGGGTGAAATAGAGGGCTTGTTGCATTGTTAAACCGCGAAAATCAAATATACAAACACCGCCCATAATTTGTACGCTCTCCTCCAAAATTGCCACCTCCAATAAGGCCAAAGTCGCCTGAAATAGTTGATCGACTGAATATTTTTCAGGATTCCATTGTTCAGCCCGGTAGACGATCATACGTCGGCCTGTATTATCCCGATATGGCGGTACAACAATGATATTTTCATCGCCAATTTTCGATAATTCGTCCAGATTGACGCCCTCGTGGAGATTGCGATTGTCTTCTCGAAACTCATGGTATCTAACGAACTGTCAATTGGAATAATTAATGATGATTTTAGGGGTTGTGGTGTTGATTTTACCAAACGGTGGGCGCCTTTGACGATGAAATGACGGGCCCGCAGGAAACGTAATAGGAAAGCATCATCGGTTCTATTAGGCGTACATTCACCTCTGGCTGTAATAGAAAAATGAAAACTAGAGAGTTGCATGGTAAAACTGTCAATCAACTCGAATTATTCACCATAAATCATATCGCGTAATTCCTCTATCAATAAGTCTCTATTATCGGGGTCTTCATTGATGTTGTTTTTGGCCCATTCCAGTAATTCGTCGGATGGTTCATTTAGATCAAGTTCATGGGATACTTTGTTGTCAAACATTTTACAAATTCGGTCACTAAAACTTAACAATTTCAATTTTTTTCAAAGTGTCGTAATTGCCAAAATTTATAAAGTTGACATTACTCAATGAATATGAGTTGAAAAAAATGACATAAATTAAGTGTCGAAACTATTAAATGGCAAAAATACCGCAATTCAAGTAATCTCACCTCTCACTTATCTCAATTAATCTTAATCATCAACCGAAACTCTACTATTTCGAACAATGAAGACTTAAGTCACTCAATAAATAATTGCTTCCATACAAAACTACTTGTCTTACGCACACACGAACTGAAACTAGCAACAAATCTATTGCTTTCAAATCAAAATATATAAATGCGTGCTGTTTTGTTTAAAGCTATAGATAAAATTATATAGAAAAACATTCACATCCAATCATAAACGACGACCTTCGCTGCGCAATATTCACTTAAGTCAGGCCGTACATAACGATTCGAAAAATTGTGGACAAATAAAACTAATTCTAAACAATTGCCCATTGTTTATTACTTAACCGATTAATGATGTTGTACTTAATACTTTTTTAATATGTAGTTGGAAAATATCGAAAAAACAAAACAATTGCAACACTATTTTCCAAATGATTGTATAATTCTGTGAGAATTGTTTTTTTGTTGTTGTTGTTGTTGTTGAGATGCTCTCAAATCAGATGGCAACTATTGGTGATTTTTCGATGTTGAAGACCTTTAGTTCTAATGAAAGCGACAATACTAGGCCAAGGTGATCCGTACATTAACATCAACCTCTCACTGCTACAATAATAGAACAAATTTTGTTTTTAGTGCTTGGAAATTATCAATAAACTACAATAAATATCGGTTTTTTCCTCGTTCACCGAGATATATCAATTATTAATCGAGGAGGCGCTGCTTCGAGTATAGTCTACGGTTGGAATAATGCGTTTTGACTACAACTATAAATATTGAAGCATCATCTGCATTTAGGGACTCAAATCATCGATGAGTCTCCACCGTATTCTATTCTACAGAGATATCTGCAATTTCGATGACATTTTCAACGATTTAGGGCCCGAAACGCTGTTTTTCACTCGATCGAGAATACAAACTGATCAATAAGTTTCCTGATGGTTCTGACTAATGTAAATTGTTGAATATTACATGTAAAATAATTAGATAGGCCTTGAATTGTGGAATTAGTCGATATTAACATACTGAAATTTATTAACTAGTTTTTATTTTGTTGGAATTCATAGGAAATGAGGAGATAATGAACGGTTATAAAATAAACATTAAGCGATTCATTTTCGTTATTGTCTATTATTTATATTACAAAACTAACAAATGCCCGCGACGTCGTTCGCAAGAAATCTTTCAACTTTCAGTCTGCAACCTTTGAATAAATTTTCGTTTTCTAGTTCAATATTCAAAAAACAATTTTTGACTCTATTTCGATTTCGTAGACCTTCAGTTAATTCATGAGAATTTTGCAATGAAAATTTCGCTATTGATGTAGTCATTCGTCTAACAAAATATCCAAGAAACAAAATTATTTATTTCATAGAATTTGAGCTCAAGACCAACGATTGATTGCAGTAGTTTAGATTTTTCAATTTCGCCTGTTTCCATGGTAACATAGGAACAAGAGCAGAATAATTCTCTTTAAATTTCCATTGTTATACAGGATGTCCCAGAACTGCTTCCCCATAGAAAACAGGCGTATGCCAACAGCAATTGAGACTTCAAAATGACTGAAATAAGTTTTCCCCTGTCTCACATTACTGAATTATAAATGTTTCGATTCCACCAATCTCAGAAGCTCACTTCAGATTTTTTACTAATATTACTAAAAAATCTGATAAGTTGCTAGCCAACAGAAAATATAATTGATTGTGCTCAATTTTGATTGGTCAAGTTTAGGATGTTTTCTCTCATTGATCACTTGAGATAGGACTTTTTTTCTTTCAAAAATAGATTATTACATTTGCCCAAACACTCTCTGTTTTCTCTGGGACATTCTGTGTACAGGATGATTTAAATTGGAGGGCCACCATGGGGATCTCAGTTATCTTAAGTCCTAGACCTATGGTTTAAATCTGGCAAAGTTGCTAAATTTTATGCTCTCCAATAATATGCAAACAATTTTCCAAAAAACTAAAAAATCGAATTCTAGTTATTTGACTATAACTTTTTTAGTCTTCAGTTTTTTTTTTCTCAAATCAACAATGTGCCACACTTGATAGTTTGTTGAGTTTAAGTACAATAAGGTACTTAAGATGCGTAATATCATCAAGTTACTTTATTAAACTGGTGGTAACCATGGAAACTTTCGAAGCAATAATCTTTTTTGATCGATAAATAACACTTTTTTGATTAATAATTGCGTCACAAAACAAAAATCAATTAAAATGGATTGTTTATCAAACGTTTCCATGGCTACCATCAAGCTAGAGGTAACTAGATGATATTGAATATCTAAAGTATCTTATTTT
>JAZBGZ010000596.1:2114-20997 GCA_037414795.1 Stenodera caucasica | reverse complement strand
TTTTTTTTGTACTTTTTTTTATAGGCCTTAATGGATATGTTTTATCAAGATGAAGGTGGTGGACCTGAAATACCAACTGATTCATTAATGGTTTCATCAGCACCGAGAACAAGTTTAACTTATGAAGAAGTTGTTAGAGAATTGATAGCTTCTGAGAAAGCTTACATTAAAGAATTACATATGTTAATTAAAGTGTTTCGGTAATTATAATTTTATTAATAATAATAATAATAATTTTTATTATTATTGTATGAATTTTTTGTAATTATAGAGAAGAAATAATCAAATTGAATGCTGATCCTTTAGAGATTGAATTGATATTTTCAAATATAATGGATATATATGAATTAACTTATACATTATTAGGTAGTTTGGAGGATGTTATTGAAATGGCTCAAGATCAAATGTCTTATATTGGTTCATGTTTTGAAGAATTAGCTGAAGCAGCTGAATTTGATGTTTATATAAAATATGCACGTGATGTAACAGCTCAAATATGTCGTGATACATTAAATAATTTATTATCAAAACCGGAAGTTGAAACAACATTACAAACAGCTGGTCAAGGGATGCGTTTAGCATTAAAATATTATTTACCATCATTATTAGAAGGACCAATACGACATTGTTTTAGTTATTTAAAATATATAACATTATTACGTGGTTTATCAACAAATTTAGAAGATCGTGAAACTTTAATACAAGTTGAAGGTTTATTAAAACCATTAGAAATTGAATTGAAACGTTGTATACCAATAAATAATTATTATTTACGTAATAATTTAACAACACCATTTTTACAAATACGTGAACGTCGACAAGCTGCCTTAGAGAAATTACATGAAATTGAACAGAAAGTTGAAAATTGGGATCCAAAAGATTTAGGACAATGTTGTAATGAATTTATACGTGAAGATATATTAATTAAAATAAGTAATAATAATAGTAAACGTTTAACAGAACGACGTGTATTTCTATTTGATGGTTTATTAATTTTATGTAAACCAAATTCACGTCGACAAAGTAGTATACATCATCATCATCATTATCATCAAAATCATTATGAATGTCGTTTAAAAGAACGTTTTTATTTACGTAAAATTGAATTAATCGATCATCAAGATACTGATGATATAAAAAATGCTTTTGAAATAGCACCACGTCATTTACAACCATCTGTTGTTTTATGTACAAAAACAATTGATGAGAAAAATTCATGGATGTCGGATTTAGTTATGTTAAATACACGTTCAATGTTGGAACGTATATTAGATAGTATATTGAGTGATATTGAAAAGAAACATCCATTAAAATTGCCAACAATCAATTTATATAAATTTTCAGAACCGGATTCATTAAATAATATTATATTGGAACAACGTGAAAATGGTGGTGTACCATTAATTAAAGGTGCAACAATTTATAAATTAGTTGAACGTTTAACTTATCATATTTATGCTGATTTGAAATTTGTTAAAACATTTTTAACAACATATCGTTCATTTTGTTCACCAAATGAATTATTAGATTTATTAATTGAACGTTTCAATATACCAGATCCATCAATTGTTTATGAACAACAAGATAATTCTTTATTAACATCATCAACATCATCAACAACAACAATAACAACAACAACAACAACAACAATAACATCAACAACAATTTGTTATAATAATGATTTAGATAATAAAATACAAAAAAATTATCAACGTGAAGATTGGAAGAAATATCGTAAAGAATATATGCAACCAATACAATTTCGTGTATTAAATGTTTTAAGACATTGGGTTGATCATCATTTTTATGATTTTGAACGTGATCCAACTTTATTAGATAAATTACGTCTATTTCTTGATTCTGTTAATGGTAAAAGTATGAGAAAATGGGTTGATAGTGTCTTGAAAATATTACAAAGAAAAGTAAGCCATTTTATTTATTTATTTATTTATTTATTAATTAAAAATTATTTGTTTTATTGTTTAATATTATAGATGGAAAATGATACACAACGTCATATAAAATTTGCATTTGGTGAATCACCACCACCTATAGAATGGCATATACAATGTAATGAAGATGAATATGGTATATTAACTTTACATCCAGTTGAAATAGCAAGACAATTAACAATATTAGAATTTGATTTATATCGACAAATTAAACCATCTGAACTAGTTGGCTCTGTATGGACAAAAAAAGATAAAGAAACGAGTAGTCCGAATCTATTGAAAATGATCAAACATACAACTAATGTAAGTTGCCATAAAAATAAAAAAAAATGATAACAAATCACTTTTACATAGCCAACTAATAACTAACTGTATCCCTAATATTGAATTGAATTTTTGGATGTTTCAATTTTGAGTGAATTATTATTTTGTATTGATTTCCAGGTGACTAGATGGTTGGAAAAGAATATAGTAGAGGCTGAAAATTTCGAAGAACGTGTATCAATAGTTAATCGTATAATTGAAATAATGATTGTATTATATGAGATAAATAATTTCAATGGTGTATTATCAATAGTATCAGCATGTTTTTCAGCATCTGTACATCGTTTAAAACAAACATTTCAATCGATAACACCACAAAATAAAAAAGCATTAGAAGAATATCGTGGTGATGATCATTTTAAAAAATATCAAGAAAAATTACGTTCAATAAATCCACCATGTGTACCATTTTTAGGAATGTATTTAACAAATATATTACATATAGAAGAAGGTAATCCAGATTTTATACCAAATACGAAATTAATTAATTTTTTTAAAAGACGTAAAGTAGCTGAAATAACAAGTGAAATACAACAATATCAAAATCAACCATATTGTTTCAATATTGAACCGAAAATACGTAATTTTTTAGAAAATTTAAATCCATTTGGTGATTTAACAGATACAGAAATTAGTAATTATTTATTTGATAAATCAATTGATATTGAACCGAGAGGTTGTAAACAACCGAAAAAATCACCAAGAAAATGGCCACATTTAAATTTAAAAAGTCCAGGTATTAAAATAACAAAAAATAAACTTGTTGCTAGTGCTTTAAATAGTGCTATTAATTCAACATTGAATTCATCAAATATTAAAAGTGATGGTGCAACAACAACGTTAATAACATCAACATCAACAACAACAACTACAACAGATATAAAAAGTGATGATTCTTCAATTAAATCAGACGATTTTAGTGTTTTTGCTTCGGTACAATTAGGTGGTAATAATAATGGACAAAATAGTCCAACATTATCACCAGTTACACCAACATCAACAACAACATTAACAACAACAACAACAAATCAAAATTGGTTCCAACCAAGTCATAGTCGTAGTCCTAGTGTTAGTTCAACATCAACATTTCGTAATCCACCACCACCACCAATTATACCATCAATGCCACATTTGTAAGTAGATTTAAATCGATTTAAGTTGCATTTTATTTAATTGTTGTTGTTTTTGTTGTTTTTTTTTTCCATAGACAACGCTATAATCATAATAGTCAAAGTTCAACAGGTGGTTCAAATAGTCCAGGTCCTCACAGTCCAGCTTCTCCAGGACCACATCCTTTAAGTTATGAACAACAACAACAACATAGTCCACGTCTTCCATTAACACCACCTCCATTACCGCCACGTAGACGACGTGATAGTCCTGAAATAAGTTCACCACATCAAGTTTGTATCTTTCTTTTTTTTTATATATATAGATAATTTCAATTATTAATTTTTTTAATTATTAATTTTGTTTAATTAGATGAAACCATCATTGTGTATAAGTGATATAAATATAACTAGAGATTGTTCACCACCACCATTACCACCTAGACGTGAATCTGGTCATAGTCCAAATTTTTATAGTGGAACAATGCCACGTTTAACACCAACAAATATGTCACAATTACATAAACGTAGAGTATCAACAGGCCAACCACAAATACCAAATCGTACAATGTCATTACATACAACAAATGGTGGAGGAACAATGTATTTATATATATAGATATATTCAATTGTTTTTTTTTTCTTCCAAAAATACAGGATGTCCACTGTACAACAACTAGTCCCAATTATTAATTAATTAGGCTTTATAAAAAACATCTAACTAATCTTTAGTCAGCCACTTGATTTTTGTATTGAAATCTTCGTTATTATAGTAATCTATAATCTTATATTATAAATAAATCGCATCAAATTTTATAAAATTTGAGTAAATGTCAATTCAACGTGAACTTGATTATGAGATATTAATTACTACACAATAAATAAATGAATAATTGTTACCATGATAACGATAATTCTAATACAAAAAAAATCAAATATTCATTGATAATAAATAGTGCTTCATTTTGATTTCCAATCATTTCATTTAATTTGTCTCTTAGATAATCAAGATATTTGAACCAGTTGTTGTATAGTGGATATCCTGTAGATAGTAATTAATTCTTTTGTTTTGTTTTTTTTTTTTTTAGAATTTTGTCATCAAGATATGAACAAACAAGTGGTGAAATTACACCGAAATTACCACCAAAACCAGCAGCTAGATCAGCCGATA
The DNA here is from genome assembly GCA_037414795.1 of Stenodera caucasica. Taxonomy (NCBI): domain Eukaryota; kingdom Metazoa; phylum Arthropoda; class Insecta; order Coleoptera; family Meloidae; genus Stenodera; species Stenodera caucasica. The sequence continues at coordinate 16,441 of JAZBGZ010000596.1, read as the reverse complement.
TGGTAACAACAGAACCAATATTTCGTTATCCCAGTACTACAACAACATGAATTGATTAATTAAAAAAAACAACAAAAACAAAAGAATAATAATAATTGAATTATAAGCAAAATAATTAAGGTGCTTCCAAATTGAATTTTGGTCAAGTCGAGAATAAAATTTATGAAAATTATTGTACTGTTTGACAAAACAACATCAGAAAAATGATTATCAACAACAATTATTGTAAATGTTGTAAATATTGTAAAATATTATTGTAAATGTTTTGATGAATTATTATTATAGTTGCCAAAAATAATAATAATAATGATCAATTTGGACATAAAATAAGGCAAAAGTTTCTATGTTAAATTGTAATAAAATTTGTATAATTCACTATGTAAATAATTTGAGTAACGCCATCTAGTATTGTGTATTAGAACTATAATCAATATTGACGAGTGATTGGTGTAATAATAAAAACACGACTTATTAATTTCTTCATTAGAGCTAGATGGCGCTATTAGACTACTTATATTTAGTAACTATAATAAAGTCGAAATAATTGAATCAATGCAATTAATCTTAATTTAATTATTTCGATGTATGAAGGAATTGTTAAATTATAGATGTTTAATTATAGTGCTTTTTTTTTAAGAAAAAAATTACTTTTAATTGAGAAGATTGAATTTTTGTTGTTGGTATCAAAAAAAATTCAATCTATACTTGTTTTTTTTGTGTCTTCTATTATTTTCATTTGAAATTAATGATTTTTTTAATCTGTGATAGTAGAGATGGACCAGAACTTTGTAAAAAAAATTAAACAAAAATATTGAAAATTATATTATAAAAAAAAACAAGAAGTATATATTATATAAACTTCGATATATAAGTACAATATATATGTATGAATGTATATTTACATGATGTTTTTCATTTTATTTTTGATTTCTATATGGCACCTTCGTCTCGTAACATCATCACCTTTCTAAACGGACCAGATTCGTATTTGTGTATTGAACCATTCTTAGCTATTACACGATGACATGGTATGAAATATGATATGTGATTTTTGGCAATGGCACGTGCCACGGCACGTGTCGCTTTCGGATGATCCATCCGATAAGCTACACATTCATAACTCAAAGTTTCACCCCTATTTATTGTTAACAAAGTTTCCCATACGGTTATCTCAAATTTAGTTCCTTTCAAATAAATTTCGAGTTGTTTCGATGGATTTTCCATAAATAATCGCTTTAGAATTGTTTCAACTCGTCTATTATCCTCAATTAAGATCGAATTTGGATAGATTTTTTGTAATCTCTCCAATTTCGGGGTTGTATAATCGAAAAATGTTAAATAACATAAAATGTGATTATTGAAAGCTGCAAAACATTTACCAAATTTTGTATCCGTTATGCCGTAAATTAATGTGAATTTTGGCAATTTTTTATACTCATTTGGATTGATTTTTATCAGTTTTATCAATTTTGAGTCCATTATTTTTGAAAAATCACAACAATTATGCCATGCTTGAAATTGACATTTGTTTCCATTATTTCTAGTGAGATTGAAGATTTCGATTGGTAACAGAATTAGATTGTCATAATTGAAAATTTCTCAAAAATCAGAGTGAAATCGCACAAACACTCTGAATTACGATCAATAATTGAAATTTAGATCATTAATAATAAAATGTCTAATCAAAATAGTAGACTATTTTATAATTTTGTTTTTAATTTAGAGACATTTTATCATTAGTTAATCTAAGTTGGTATAGCTACGCGACGATTTTAGTGGATTCTGTAATTACAGTTGGCTTAACTATGATGAGATTTATTCATAAAAATATACAAATAATCGAACAAATGTAGCAAATTATAACAAATAATTGAACTATAATTAGAGTTTAATTTATGATTTCCAATTATTGATCATTAATTTTGAATTATTATGATTCAAGTGTGTTTGGATGGAGATATTTGGATATTACTAGATTAATGTTGGTAGTGAGTTTGAAGGTTACTTTTTTGTTTTTATTTAGAAATATTTTTATTATTTCGAATATTTTTTTTACTACAAACAAAATGATTCAAAACAAATTTTTGAATAATTACAACAATAACGGATCATTCCAGGTATTTCAAATTATTTTCTATCAATAAATAATTAATAAATTTCCTTCATCATAAAAAGTTGGGTTATAATCCAGGGATGTAATAACGCCAAATTTGTCTAATTATCAAACAATTCAAATCGAATTGTTTGATTTATTTATTAAAATGACGAAAATTCGGGCTTTTCGATATAGTCATAATTATTATTGATGCGGGTTTGGCGTCGTTCATTTTCCAATTGTTTAATAATAATTTTGTTGTTTTGATGAAATTTACGTCACTAGATTATTGTAATAAAGCGTCGCGACGTCTTATCGGATGACGCATTCAATAATTTTTCTGACGCATCTCCATCTCCCTCTCGAATTTTTATGTAAATTTCACAGTTGCCGCCCTTATATTTGTCGACATTCAATTGTTTACAGTACAGTCTGTACAAATTTATTAATAATTATAATCATTATTGGAAAAATCAAAAACTATAATTATTGATTCAAATATATTATATTCTTTCGATTGTAGATTATTCTGAGCTATTGTGATTTTTTGATTTTTCATATTTAATTTTATAGGGGATGATTTTCGAAAATTCCACCCTTAATAGAGGGGGATAATATTTAATGTTGATTATTAATGTCAGGGAGTGTACCAAGCCGGTAAAATTGCAAATGGCGGGGTTCTATATATATAAATATTATATTTAGAATTGTTAGCACGTTTTTTTCAGTTTTGTTTGAAATTGTCGGTTGATCGGATATTTGAAAATTCTTTTACAAAATTTTATTAAAATTTATTAAAAAAAAAAAATTAAATTCCTCCAAACGAAAAGTTCTATAAATAAATTCGAGTGGTAAGTCGTCTGGTTTTTCACGTTCAATTGTTTTATTGTTTTCTTCGATTTTAAGTCTATAGTGTTGGTAATATAAAGACCGTCGTGCATAGCCTACGTTGTTTATAATTTAAATTGAATAGTACACCCCCTGGATCTCGCTCACCATTCGTTCTCGTCCCAACAAAACAGAAAGTAAATATTGTAGAGTGTATATTTTATGTTAAAAGTAACGACATACGTTATTATAATCTTATATATATCTAACATACATCTTTAATAGTAGAACATTATATAAACATAAGTCGTTGATTGATACTTACATCGCAATATAATTATTTAAGTGAACATTTTGCATTAAAAGTTTTTCTTCTCTGATCGATTTTTTACAGCATTTTTCAGTTATAATTTGATTTAATTATTGTGGAATTTAATTATTGAAATACAAGGTATCTATTCGTATTTAATTCATAATAATTTATTTTATTATATTGGATAAATCTAATAGAGAAATTCCCCTAAATATAAATGTTGTTTTTATTGTATTATTTTTTCGGTGATGATTATTTAGGGGTTAACCAATATGGCGAAGCTTGGTTTTTTTATAATATTAATGTTTATTATCTATTTTATTTATTCAAATTGACATTTGAATTTTCTTATTAGTTTAGAATTTTTCTAATACCGGAATTTCAAAAAAAAAAAATAATTTAGAAAATTATGATAATTTCGTGAATTGATCAATCATGTATTTGATTAAAGATTCAATTATTTCGCATCAATTACTTTATAGATTAATTTCGTTTGAAAAATCATTCAATTTTAGTACAAAATAAATTTAATAAAATCGAATTAAAATTTGTTAGGTTATGTTTGTGTAGGATAAAATTCGATTTTATATGTTACCGGCATGATTTCTTCACATTTTGGCGGATTTTCCTATATTATCTTTTTATAATTATCAACAAAAATTCAAATTCTCCCACTGTTGTTGAATTTAAAAAAATAACAATTATTTAAACAAATTCTAGGGTTTTTTTTTATTTATAATAATAACAATTGGCTATAAAAGTTCAACAATATGGCCGCAATTATTATTTAATTAATTCTAATTATGCTTCAAATGTTCTTATGATCGAATATGTTTATTGTTGAATTAATTTGTGTGTTACTAGTGTTCAATTTATGTGATTGTTTAGAAATTGTTTAAATAATTGTGGGAAATTTTAATTTGTTTAAATTTAAAGTTGGCGTTATTGTTGTTGATTAAACAAAATGGCGCTTAATTTTCTAATTTTTCCGAGTTTTAGATTTCGAACAATTATTATTATAATTATGTGATGCAACTGTATTTATTTTGTTCTAATGATAATGATGATGATGATTGTTAGTAAAAAGATAATTTTTCAACTCGTCAATTGAATTTATTTAAAATTGTTAATTTCATCAAAATGGCACATGATTTAGCTAAATTCAATTGTTTTTTTTTTCAGATTTTGAAGAAGTATACCACAAATATTTTTTTATCCATCTATACAATAGGAATTTACAACAAAATTGCCTTTTCTTAATAATAATAATAATAATAAATAATAATAATAAATAATAATAATAATGATGATGTTGTTAATGATTATGGTGATTATTAATCGAATTATCTAAAATAATAATAATAATAATAGAAGAGAGAAAGAGTTTTTATGTGTGGAAAAATGGCGTCATCAACAACAGCAACAGGGACAACAACAACATCAGCAGGAACAACAACAACAACAACATCATCATCAGCAACAGGAGCAACAACATCAGCAACAACCACACCACCTCAACAATTTTGTGTCCGTTGGAATAGTTATCAATCGAATTTACAAAATGCATTTCCAAAATTATTAAATTCTGAACATTTTGTTGATGTTACATTAGCATGTGAAAATGAAATGTTAAAATGTCATAAAGTTGTATTATCAGCATGTTCGACATATTTTGAAAAATTATTATTGGATAATCCATGTCAACATCCAATCATATTTATGAAAGATATGAAGTAAATTTTATTATTTAAATGATTAATGTTCAGAATTAAAATATTTATTGTTTTGTAGATTTCAAGAAATGCAGTCTCTGGTCGATTTCATGTACAAAGGTGAAGTAAACGTAACTCAGGATGATCTACCTTCATTATTGAAATCTGCAGAGGCCTTGCAAATCAGAGGATTATGTGGATCTGATCAATTATTAAATCAACAACAATTTGGGGCACTCAAATCTCAGGTAAAACTTGAGGAAACGAGAATTTTACCTTTCAATTGTCTCTTTTTCTCTTGTTTCGATAAGTACAAATAAAACATGAAATACCTACACAAATAACTAGAGTTGTTTGCATGAAATCTTTCAACAAAACTCTTATTGGAGTTTTTTACACCCCAAATTTTCAATTAACAGTTCTTATTGGAAAAATGATTTGACTTTTTAGACTTGTAAATTTTGTAGATCAGTGGTTCTCAAATTGTTTTTGATTACAGAATAAACAAGCTCCAATTAGTACAAGTTCTGAATGTAAATTACAGAATGATTTACTACGAAATCAAATTGAGAGTAATTTAAAAAAAGATGATAAATTTGAAATTGGTGGTTCTTCAGAAAGTGGAAACAATCCATCATCATCGGAATGTGATTCAAATGATGGTGTACCAATGAAAGGTATTTTCTTTTGTTTTCAATCATTTTTTTTTTTTTTGGTAATTTTCATTCTATTACTAAAATAATTTAGATGATGGTGATTTTAAAGAAGAAGTCTGCGAAGATGATTCATATTATGAAGGTGATAATGATTTAATGGATACTGAATTTTTAGAAGAAGATAATACGTTGAATACAAATGATTTAAATAAAACACCGGAATTTGCTATTGCTAATGTTTCATGTCAATATGATGGTAGTCCTGGTAAATGTTTTCAATTTTATTTATAACTCAAATTGATTATTAATTAATTATACTTAAATTGTAGGCTCAGCAACAAATCGTCGTATACGACGTAGTGATGAGGAATTACGTCGTGCCGCTGAATGTATAACACGTGGACAAACATTTCAAACAGTTAGTGATCAATTCAATATACCGATATCGACAATACGTTTTTATATGGCACGTAAAGGTATTTTACCAAGACGTAAACGTGGACGTGCATGTTCCGGATCAACAGGTGGAAGTAGTGGGGGTAGTGGTAGTTTCAGCGGTAATAGCTTAAGTCTTATTCAATAATAGTAATAATAATTTATTATTAACAGTATCAGCATCTTCAACAACAACATATAATTCACCAGGCAATACAAGTCCTGTAGGACCACCATATCATATCGTCCATTATAAATTACCAGCTTTAGGAGTATCGAAACTCAAGTAATTTTATTTTCTATTTATTTATTTACATCACATACTATAATTCTGTTGATGATGATAATAATAATAATGATGATGATTATTATTAAGATAAAATTAAGAAGAAAGAATAATTATGCATAAGGAACTAGAAAATTGCCATATTTTTTCTATAATTCTCATTATTTATTAATGCAATTTATTTATTATTTATTTTATTTTTGCCAATTTTTATATTTAATTTTTTTTCTTCTAATTATCAATTATTTTATGTTTCGATCGACTGTACTTAGAATTTAGGATTTTTTTGCTGCCAAATAAGAATTTTTTTACACCTTTTTATGTTAATTATTTGTAAAATTCAAAAAACAAATCGTCTTCTATCCTCTAATTAATTGATTAATATTAATTAGTTAAGTATTTGTACGTAAAATTGTGGTTAGATAATATGAAAAACCCAAAAAAAAAAAAAACGTTAAAATTAAGTAGAAGTTGTCGATAATTAGAATTAATAATATTGGTATAAAAATTTTTTTTAGATGATATGGTTGTACAAATATCTATATTTATAGAGTTAAAAAAAAATCTCATTTAAATAGATTATGGAAAATTTTCATAATCTGTATAAATTAAATTAATAGTATTATTTAATGATGAATTGTAACTTATACTAGTCCAAAACGATCATTATGTTTTTTACTATTATTATTATTATTATTACTAATTTTTCTCGAAAAATTGTGCCAGTCGCAATTAAATTTCTACTCCATCTAGTTATTTTGAATTGAGTTATATCTCATTATCTAGTTCGATATGCTAGATGGTGTTCAAGACACATGTTTAGTTTTATTCTTTTTTGTTTATAAATATCTATACATATTTAGTTAGAAATAAGGGCTGCCATCCTAATTATAAATTTCAATAATCGGTGGTTATAATCGAGAATGGGGTTGATTGTATTTTAATTGATTGAAATAATCGTATGACTTAAACAGTTGAATTATAACCAATCAATTAATCAATCACATTCTTAGTTTTGAAACAAAAACAAAAAACAGTCTAGTAATACATAGTGATATTTTTCTACTTTTTGTTCTCGAATATTGCACAATTATTTTATTTTAGTTTACTGTATTTATAACAAAATTGAGATTTTATCAGTCGAATTACACTGTTTCAATTCCAATTTCGGTATAAACACAGTAATCATCAATAAATCATCAAATCAATCAAAAGTAGGCTTCCATAAATATTAAGATGACTTAAATAATGAATGATTCTCAATAGAATTGTAAGTTATAAAAAACGAAACCAAAGCATTTTATTATTATTATTATTATTATTATTTTGTTATTATTATAATTACTTTAGTAATTTCCCTTATAATATTACTTTTGTGGAGGGGATATTTGGACTGAAATTGATTAATTTTAAGTGAATTGATTGATTGCAAGAAGAAAATTGAAAAAATTAGTGGCAGCTTTTAGGCCCTCTCTCTTTCAAATTAAGCAATATTTGATGATCAAGTAAAAGACGCTTAATTTTGTTGTTTTTTTGTTAAATTATTATTTTGACTGGAAAAAGTGATATTTCTGCAATTGTTCGATTTAATTTAAATTTTTTTTTGAATCAATCAAACCATACTCACCTCATTATTGTAGATGTAATAATTTTTTTGTTTTCTCGTATTTATAAAATTCAATGTTTAATAATTTTGATTGACGTATAAGCGATCTGTGGCGCCATCTAGTAGTTTTAATATAGAAACTTTTAAAATAGTATCTATATTGGTTCTATAGAAAATACTAGATGGCTCTTGAATAACTTGGGTCAATTTGTACACATTTTATTATTTATTTATTATTATTACATACATTTATATAGAAGAAGATGAAAAAAAACTGAGACACCATAATTTAGGTGCCAGAAATCTCTAAACTTTGTAAAAATAATTTTCAAAAATTCCAAAAAAAAGAAGTCGAAAGTATATATATATTCTATAATTGAACATGAACAATCGTATTTAGCTAAGAGAAAGTAATCCTGAGATAATAGATTTCCCTAATTTTCTCAGGAAAATTCTATACTTATATATTTATGAGATACCTATTAATAATACAAGAGAGAAAACTGACGATTAATAATGAAAAAGAAAAAGCATAAGACTTAGATATTAATTTTATTCGTTTAGATTAGAAAGTATGAATAATGTCAGTTTTCGTTGATTTTTATTTTTGTTTGATAAAGAACTGTATTTTTTTTCTTAAATTTTGGAATTACTTTTGTAGGTTTTTCGTGTACGATATGTAGATGTTAATTGAGTTTTCTAGTTTTTTTTTTAAGGTTATGTCGCCATTTTTTGCCCAAACTCAAAAAAATTATAATTATTATTATGATAAGAACCAGTGTATATTTGAAGTATTCATTTGTAAAACTTTTTTTTAAATAGTCCTCCCTGTAAAGTATGTGTACAAGTGCCATCTATAATATATTTTTCTAGTTAAATAGAACGCTTATGTCTTGTGACTTAGACATTGTATACAGTATTCTGTCGTAAATATATACAAGTATTATATACAAAAAGCTATGGTTCATTTCACAATGAAATCTTCATTTTTATCTTTATTTCATAATGAACAAGACTTGAACTTCGCGCTTTTACTTTTGTTTGTTAAAGTAACTGAACCATTACCAACCTAACTTCAATTTTGTACAAAGTCCCAATAAATCTCAAATATCGCGCTCCAATTGTTGCCAATATCTTTGGCTTTACGCTAAACTCCCAATAATTCAACTAATTTGAAGCGGGATATTTGAAATATTTGTTCAAAAATAACTTTTATTAGAAAATCAATTTATAAGACATTTTCATAGTTCATCGTCTATTTTAGATTTTTTGCCACCATTCATAGTACCATTAAATAGATTCTTCCGCTTACCGCCAATTAAACCATCAGATAAGCTTTCTAAACGTAGTTGTTTCGATTCTTTCTTCATTTTCAAAGCTAAATTTTTATTAGATTTTTGTTTCTTTTTCTTCGATTCTTCTTCATCTTGATTATTCGAATCATTATCTAAATTGATTGTATTCGATTGTTTGACAACAATATTTGAAATATTCAATAAACGACATAATTTACTATAATGATCACGTGTATCTTTGGAAAATGTGACAAAAGAACGACATTGACGTATTAAATCACCAATTTTTGACCAATAATCATTTCCATTGATCAACAATTTCGATTGTTTGATTGTTATCAATAGATTAAATAGAGTTGATAAGAATTTTTGACGAATCTTGATCGATTCTGGATTCTTACAGGAATTCTCCAAAAATTCTACAGTATTCCTTAGAAAATTATTCTGTAAATTTACAATCAATTCGATACTATCATTATCATTATTATTACGGAGATTATTAATGAATCGATGATTTTGATGGAAAATAATCAATAATTCTATTGATTGTGTTCGTCGAAATGGACGTACATTCTCATCATAAACAAAATCGAATAATAACGGTGATAAATTCAATAAACCGTTCCAATTCAATTGAAATAAATTCTTGAATAATAAAATCGGTATTAAGCAATCTCGTTTTGTGAAAAATGACTGTAAATGATTTTTTAAAATCTCTGCAATTTTCAGCAATTTTTTCGTTTTTTTAACATTAATCAATTGACTACAATTAATTAAAAATAAACAACACTCAGTCAATTGTTCGCTCATATGTTGTACAATCAACGAATTTTTCGTACCTTTCTCAAATAATTGATTTAATAAATTAATTAATAACTTAATATCAACATTATCGATATTATTGAATTTTTTTAATGTTGTTAATTTTTTCAAATTATTACAACAACATTGTTGTAATAATAATTGATTTTTATCACGTATTGAAAATTCCAAAATTTCTAATAATGGCAATAATAATTCTAATATTATCGATAATTTCGGTTTTGTATTAATCAAAATTTCAATTAAATCGAATACTCTAATACGAAAATGTTGTAATAATTCATTATTTTTCAATTGTTGTTTATTTTTAATTTTTCTACCCAAATTCGGTTTAAATTGTTTAAAAGCTTCTGATAAAGCCAAATTTAATTTATCACCATTTTCATCATCTAAATCATCCAAATCAATACTTTCATTATCATCATCATTATTATCATTGTCATTGATTAAAACTCGATGAAGTGCCATTCGTAATTTATCATTAACACTTTGATCAATTTCATCATCATCATCACTAGATTCTTCATCATCAATATCATCATCATTATCAGTAGATTCTTCGTCATTTTCATCATCACTCGAATCTTGCCGAGATAATGGATTTTCTTCAAATACAGGATTTAAAGCTGATAAAATTTGATGAACACAATTCAATGTTAAATCATCACATAAATATGGAAAAACAGTAGTGATTATATCACGAAATAAACGTGATTTAAATGATAATAAATTCAAAAATAAATCAGTGATAACTTCAATCCATAATAATGATTCATTTTCATTCTTCAAATTTTTATAACAATTGAATAATTCTATCAAAGAATCTGATGCTAATTTCGTATTATTTGTATTCAATAATTGTAAATTTAAATGTAGAAATAATATCAAAAATACACGTTTTTTCTTATCATCATTATCATCATTATTATCAGTAGTTTGAATTTTGTAGATTAATTTATTTGTCTGTTGCCAAATCTCATAATCTTTAATATCGATAGGATGTCGTAAAATTTGATTTAAATTATTTCCATTAATTTTCCCATCAATTTCTGTAACAATTCCACTTAAAATACGACTTAAATCATTCAATTTTGTTAATTTTAAATCTAAAGCACCATAGAAACTTTCTTTTAAGGAATCTAAAAAATTTTAAAATTGCCTTCAATTAAAATTCTCTTTTAGGAAGATTCACACTTACCAGCCAATTCTTGTCCTATATTCTCATTTTGAAAAAGTCCTAAATTCATTAGAAACTTCAATTGTTCAATTTTCCAATCAATTTCATTGATCATTGATTGATGATTTAATAATTTGATCAATAATGATGCAGCATAGATTCTATCTAAATTCCACCATTTTTCTGTTTTATTTTCATCAATAATTTTATCATTTTTCGCTAAAATAACATTACGATAAATTTCACATAATTTTTCAACTCCTTTCTCATCTAATAATTGTGTTATATTTTGAATTATTTTCGTTTTTGTTATTTTTTCGAATATAAACGTTCCAGGATAGAATAAGAATTTTTTAATTAGTTTTATTTTAATTTTCGATTTTATACCATTTTGTTTCAATTTAATCAATAGAATTTCGAAGAATTTATTGATGATTTCATTAAACTGTTGATCTTTAGATTTATGATTGTTGTTTTTGAAATTATTTATAGTTTGTTGTAGAAAATTCTTTTCAATTAAATCCGGTATTATAGCCGGATTTTCCAAATGTTCTATAATTTTCGTTAGAATTTTTGCTACAATTAGATAACGATTACGATTCGATTTAATCAAAATTTTATCCAATTCCTGACAAAATTCAACAATTAAATTACTCTCGACCAATTGTTTTACAAAACAATCATAAACAGGATGATTCAAACAGTTTATTCGTGTTAAAGTCTAGAAAATCAGCTAATTAATCAATGTAATAATAGACTTAATTATAATTACCGTTAGAGTTGTGGTTAATTCGCTTAAACTTTCCTGACTCAAGATCTGTGAAGTTGACAAACTATTTTCTAATAATTTCGCCTTAATTGTAGTGGGATATTTCGAATGAATTTGTAATAATAAATATAAACTATCCAAATTTTGATTTTGCCACGGTTTTAGAACCTCACTACTAATTAAATTAAAGATATTTTTCTCGAATTCTTTTTTATCAATTTGATTGAATAATTCGACTAAAAAACTGTAACTAATCAACGGTAAATAATCACGTTCTTTCCCTGCATTTATCAGTAACTCGATTATACGTTTCTTATCGTTATTGTTGTAATTTTCGTATGAATTCGAACGTATAATTGCACCAATTACTAAAATTTGTCCCAAACAAATATCTGCATTTTCCTATAAATTATTTGGATTAAATACTGAAAATGAGGAAAAAATTATAAAATTGACTCACACTTTTCGCATTATTGCCGCTTTTGTGTAATTCTTTCTGTATAATTTCGAGAATTTCATCAATTTGGATTTGTTTTAAATTAAATAAAGCGACTAAATTTACAAAATAACCAGTACGTGTTTGAGTATCTGATGAGCCCAAACCACGAATCAAACGCGTTAATGCGTATTTTATTTCATTATTATCAATCTGTAATTGAATTGAAATGAAAAACATTAATTGAATCGTCAATAAAAGTGCTTAACCTCACTTTTTCATGTGTTTCATTTTCGATTAAATACCGTAATAAATCAACACTAGCTTTAATACGAACTTTATCATTTGAATGTTTTAATTTTGTGAAATTATCTAAAATCGATTTTTTCGATCTATTTTTACGATTTTCTATCGAATTTTCTTGCGAATTTTCACTATTTTCCACGTGTTGTTCAGCCATTTTGAATATATTCAAACAATTGATTGTGCATTACCAACTTCGATAATGAAAGTAACTAGAGATGGCGGTTCATTTGAAAAATTTTCGAAATTACTTCTATTATCAATTCTGGCAATAATTCAATTTTTTCCACTCAAATATTATTTCCGATTGTATAAATAAATTACAAACAGTTGGTATCTATATCCCAAATCAAATTTGACTTAGTAACAAGTTTAATTTAATAATGACTGAAATAACAAAACAAAACAAAAATTAGAAAAATTACTTCGAAAAATAAAAAAAAATGAGGGCTACACGACTTATTTTTTAACTAGGTCGTCCTTGGATTATGTACGCACCGAAAAAATTGCATCTCACCTCAAAATTGACCTGAATCCTGAAAAAGAAACAATAACAAATACACATAGAAAAACAGTACGAGAAAAAAATCGTGAGAAAATTGGAAATGCACCAAACTACCATCGACCGTTTCGATAACACGAAAATAGATCTTCAATTTAAATTAGAAAAAATGAGGTTGAATTTCTACCATTATTTGGTAGAACAATGATGTTATACTGGGTTTTCGTTGCTTAGCAACCATCACAATTTGAAATTATCAAAAACGCCAACCTATCAGATATTAGATTCCTAGTTTAGAGAAGCTGGAGACTTTTGTATTTTCAAGTTATTAAACTTGCAAAATGGTGAACTAAGACTTAATCGACAAGAAGATTTGATTAGAGATCGAGACCTGATTTGAATACGTTTTTTTCATGATTTTGGACCATCCTACGGATAAATTAAGTTATTAGTTTCGAGAAAAAAATGTTGACAATTCCAACTCAATCACCTGCTGAAATGAGGACAGCAGGTCAGGCAGGTGATCTGGATCTTTGCCAAATGACTGTTCTCAGAATTACGGATAATTAACCAGAATTTCATCCAGAAACTCAATTTTCTAAAATAACAGAAAAATCATGCGAAATTATATCGAATAATCTTCGATTTAAATCACGCTATGATCAAAGGATTCGAATAAATCATGGAAAATTTGCCGGCAATCATTCATCATTATCATCGAATTTATCGATTGAGAATCATTGAAATGTCTCGAATTATCTGATTGATGATAATCGAGATGAAAATTAAGCTTTGAATTAACAAAAGACAGAGATTAAAATCTAAAAATAATTGACTTAGTGGGAGATGAACGAACTAGACTTTTTCATGAAAACTATAATCATGAAAATTTCGACAGCCAGACCGGTATCGAATACGACGACAACAACAACAACATCATCGGATATTTGGCCGAAATTTTGACCCCAAACAAATAAGTGACCATAATTTTATTATTGCCAATCGAACAAATTATGACTTTATTATAATTTTGGTAAATTTTCAAGTGATGTTTTCTTCAATATCGAATTCAATTTAATTGGAAAATTAATC
>JAZBGZ010000594.1:17572-36374 GCA_037414795.1 Stenodera caucasica | reverse complement strand
AGTTGCTAGTTGCCGAAACAAAATATGTCTCATCCAATCATGTTGGTTCCCTCTACAACCCAGCAACAAGATTGATTGGTCATTCTTGGAAATAGATTGATATTGGCTGTGACATGAAACGCCTTTTTTCGTTTGTTTATCAAGATTCTAATTCGTATTGGTTCTCAATTTTTTTCTGTTTAATTATGATTTTTTATTGATTTAAATTATGAATACCTATCTATAATAACGTTTTTGTTTGTTCTATTGGTTTTTTGGTTGTTTTATTGAACAAAAATTCATTTAAGGAAGAATTTTTCGCAAGAAAATGCTGTAAAAATTGATGATAATGACGATGGCGGGTTGGTTTGTTCGACTTTTTGGGTCTTTGACCGCGAAACGTTCCTCTGCTGCCCGATCATCGAACTTGAATTGTCAATTGTATAGTTGGGAGTTTTCTTATTATTATTATTTTTATTATTATTATATTCTTTTATTTATCCACAATATCAATATTCTTTTATTATATTATGAATGGAATTATTGTTAATATTCCGATAAAAATCCAATTTTTTGTATAGCTCTCATCAAAAAAATCTAGTACAGGAACTTGGTGAAAAAAATTTCAATATTACTAACAAATTGAAACTTGTGACCAAGTACAAAATTATCATACAAGAAGTTAAAAGGAAAAGTTTTGTAATTTCGTTTCAAGTTGAAATAAAATTGAATTTTGATTATTTTCCAAGAAATCATCGATGGTGGTGGTGGTGGTCGTGATTTCAATAGAAAACTTTCTCCCTAAGATTATTCATCACTTTTAGCAATTTTCAATCTAAAATTAGAAAAACTTTACATCAATTTGAATTATAATGTTTATTAATTAACATTTATTCAGATTAGATGGTCATTTGTTTGAGGGTGAGAAAATTATAGTTATCAAGACGTTAACGTTAATATGAACAATTTGAATATTGAATAATTACTTCAGGATATTATAATAAATGCAACTTACGCTTGTCTTTTTTTTTTTTTTAATTAATATGCGATAGGATTACTTTGAGGTCAGAAGGTTTTTCTCCATTTCGTTACGCTCGTGCTCTCGTCTATTTGCATCTTTTTCTCAAACATCACCAAACATCCAACAATTACAGTTATAATTAACTATAAATAATTGAATGAATTGGCTTTATAATAATAACAATTGGAATTTTTCCGATAGCCCCTGTATATTGTATATTGAAGATATAATTATAAACTTCTTTAATTTAAAACGAAAACAAATCTACCAAGCAGGGATTAAACTATCGGTTATAACAACAGACATAACGAAAATCGTAGTGATCTAGATCTAATTTAGATTAAGAGATTTGTCTTTCTTAATTTCTAATTAATTGAATGTTGTAATCATCTTATAAATTGAGAGATATTTTGAAGGAAATTTCCAGTGAGTTTCTTTTCTAACATAAATAAGTATCGTATAAGTTCAACGATTTACGAATTTTGATCAAAACTTAGACAAACATTTATATTAATTCATTTATTCATGAATTGAGAGTAGAGCAAAAAGGAAAGGCGTCGTCTTCAATATTCGATATATCGTATATATTTCGCACATTCTTCATTAACTACATAATTTAGTTGAAAGTGAGAGATTTTGATAGAACATCAATATAACAAATGTTATCGAATCGGTTATTTATTTTTGTTTTGTGTCTGAGTCGAAAGATTGTTGGTATGAATTTTATAGAAAAACTGAAGTTCGTGGAAACGCCCAAATAACATCTCAACGATTTTCTATTTGTTGTTCAGTATTATAACTTTCAATTTAATACCGTTGAATTATCAGTTTGAATAAACAGAGTAGAGAAAGTTATTATAATTATCATCATCATCATCATCATTATAATTAAGGTTTCCGTCTAAATGGACGAAATTAATCGAAATTTATTGTGGATGAAAAAATTGTTATTTATCATTGATGTGAAGAAGATATCAGACTTTTATATTATTATTATTAATATTATTCCCAGGTTTCTCTTATTATTTTTCAATACAGATTTTTATAAGATTTCGCCAATGTCGTTTCGTTTTATTATAACAAAATATATACATTTTACGTGTAGGTTGATAAATATTACGAAGTATTTCACAATAACGAGGACTGGATTGACGTATTTTTCATGAGAGAGAAAATCAATTTGTACCCTATCTTCATTATTAAAAAATGAACATTTCTGATTTGGTCATCATTCATTATTAATATCAATAGTCACGTAGGTTGTTCCATTTTGGAAAACCATAAAAGGGTTGATGGGTTTTGTGTTTTTTGGTGTTTTTTTTTTATTATTTTGTAGAAAATATAAAAATTTTAATATTTCGCCAATTTCTCCACTATTAATCATTATAAAACCGGCATTGTTTTTTTAGATAAAAAAAATTAATTAACATCGACCATATGGTGAAACTATAATACATATGTATATGTATGTATTCAATTCATTCAGTTGATGTTTTTCATACTTTGATCATATCAAATAATTTACTGTCCGTAGTAGTTGCAGTTAAATAATAATAGATAGAAGTCGAGAGAAATTAAGAAAATTATAAAATACAGTTATTATCGTTATTATTATTATTATTGTAGAAAATTATCCTATGCATGACGACAGTAATTCAATTTTTATCATATTCTTTATTAATAATTATTACATAGGTAGTTGTAGAGCTATTTATTTTATGTATTGCATCATTATAATTAGATAAATCACTATTAATTATTGAAAAATTAAGTTTATTATTCTTAGTCGTTTTCAAGTCCACCCTCCCTATTGAAATAATCATCATCATCTGAATTCTACATGTTTTGTTTTATTTTTTATTTTACGGAACGACTACAAATTAAACAGACAGGAAATCACAAAATGGAAAAGTGAAAGTAAAACTTGTCAAGGTCTTGACAAACATTTCAATTTATAATAAATTTATATTTCATCAACAAAAAAAACCGAACGAATTTATAAAACATTTAACAAACTTTTAACGAGACATTTATTCTCTAATCACAATAAGATTTTCTTGCAAAAAAACCAATAAAAATCAGAATTTCCACATTATAACTTATAACGACTCTGTATAATTAGGTTACCTGTAAGGCCTTTATTGAGGATGATTTATATCAGTAAAGATGAGATTTTGTAAAATAATTGTAACACCGATATTACCTTACCGTTGTCCCATTTCTATTAAAATTTGCTTCAAGCATTCTCAGATTTCACGATTCTACTAACAATGATGAACAGTTGGAAAAATTTTTGTAATTTTTCGAAAAATCGACTATAATTTTGGAAATTCGATTTTATTTGTTTTAGGAAAGCGAATTGTTGTTTTTATTGGGGGAAAATTGTGCAAAATCATAAATTTACACTTTAGCCCATCAAATACAGATTGTTTAATGTTGCTGAAAGATTTTATTACATTTCTTTCAATTTGAAGATCGATTTGTTTGCACATGATTTCTGTAACTTTTTTCCCCCTCTTTTTTTTTCTATTTGAATAACTGATGAAAGTTTAATTACAATCAATAATAACAGCAGCTGAAAAAAGGTCGATTATAAATTAGTACTTAGTTTTATAACGAAATTCAGTATGGAAAATGGAGAAATAGTAGAGAGAATAAATCAAAATCGATACAATATATTTGTTGACTAGCAATCATTATTTATAATAGGCAAGTCATTGATAAACCCTTCAAGTTTGAAATTTACGATTTGAGAGTATAATTTTCACTACAGCGAACAGTGGAAAATTATGTACAATATTACTATTATTAATTATTATTATTATTATTATTATTTTGATCAATAAAGAGATATCCACAATCAAATTCTATTGTATTCTATTCAAATATAAATGGCGTGGTTATTATTTTGTGAGTTGTGTCTTTTCCAAATTACAATTAAATAAAACAAAATTGGAAAAAAATAACTGAAAGTGATGGTCAATTTTACGATTAAAATCTCTTATCGTTCTTTTATTTTTATAAAAATTTAGAAATCTTCGAAGGTCCTGTTCATAATGCATAAAATTTTTAAATTTTTATTTCTATAATTTTTTTTTTTTTTTTTTTTAAAACTTTCGTAATAAGAAACAGCTTTTTGATTATAATGGAAATAATTAAATAAGCATCTACTGGTTATTATTTCGAAAAATTGTGAGTGATTTTAGAAAATAATTGCCTCAACTAATAATTCATGGACAATTCAATTTTGTTCATCATTAGATTTAAACAATAATAACAATAATGATAATAGAAAAAAAATAAATCAATAATAGATTATATGTTTGAGGTTTCAGATTTTTCGTAACCAATTTGCTCAAATATTGAGAATTCAATTAGAAATCATTACAAAATCAATCATCTTATTGTTGGAGTAGTAGATAAGATATAATTAGCCAATAGTGATGTTTTGTTTTTTTTTTTTTCTAAAAACATATTTTATATATTTTTCGACAGTTTCTGAAAAAAATGACTGTTTAAATCCCACGTCATGGATTAATTTTAATTGTTTTAAAGAAAACGTAAATTAATTGTTTTTTATTCACAAATAATATTTTTTATTTGTTCACTGAAATGGACAGTAATTAATGGAACGGCTAATAAATTTTCTTTTATTTCTTTTATTATATGTTTTAGTATATAAAAGGGTAATAATCTTATTTTTTGTTACAAGAAAAAATACAGCCGTTGACTTGACATTTTATTTATGTTCTTGTAATGTTTTTTTTTTGTAAATTTGCCAATTTGATTTTCATCAGATTGTCGGATTCAAATAATAGACGAATTGTTGATATTTTTCCATCAAATTTCACAAAAACAAATACACAATGTCATAATTTGAATCGAAATCACTATTTTATTCAATAGAGGCTTGTTTATCATGACCCCTTTTTTTTTTCTCAGTAGATTCAATGATTTTATTGGATAAAAAATTTTGATCATTTGTTATCTACTAATATTGGCTCTAGAAATACTGTATCCCTTATTTATAATTTTCTGATATTTGTCTCTTCTATATTTAACGTGAAACGAATCAAATATTGAATCTGTTAACAACAAATTGTTGTTGATTTAACATCTATCAAATATTAATAACACATGGATATAGGAACGTTGAGAAAATAATCGACAAAAATTTCGTTTGAATTATTTATTTGAATTTGGGAAATTGGACCGCCCACTTATCGAAATTAAATTTTTATATGTTAGCAATAAAGGACTTGCGTCAAATGCGTATATACACACACATACACACACTCAGTGGTGTCACACAAATTTATTGTACACATTAAAAATTGATAATGATATCTATAAATCAATAAAATGCTAATGAGTTATTAAAACAATTTAAAACCTGTAATTTTTATTTTTACACGAACGTCAATGACCAATTTCACTTGAACGAACCGAATCTAGTATGCTTGATTGATTGTAATACTTGATTATTTTATTTATTTTGACAGATAATAACAAAAAATATCCAAAAAGATGGGGATATTTAGCAAATTTGATGTCATTAAGTTGGTCAAATCGATAAACTATAATCTAGAAATTTTTCAAATTATAGTAGAATTCTTCTATCAGATAGTGATCTAAATTGTTAATTGCAAATGTGAACTCACCTTAATGTTAATTTGACAGTTATTAATGTCTTATTGTTTCAAATGAATCGAGAATAGATAACAATTAGTCGTTTTTAGAGAATCAGTAATTCTATTATAGAAATTATCGTTTTAGGGATTTTTAGATATTTTTAGGCCTCTTATTATAGTTGGCAGTTTTCACGTCAAGTTGGCCATGTCGTATTCGTTTGACTCTATTCAAGTAGTTGATAAATTGTGATAAAATTTCTTCAGATAATTCTAATGCAGTCATACCTTAATATTAATATGACATTTATTAATGTTATAATTGTTTCTATTTAACTGAAAATGATAATAGATAACAATTAATCAGTAAAGTTGAGCAATCTGGATTTTTATCATAAGAAATCATTAGGAAATTCTAAATTATATTAACAATTGAATGATTGGTTAATCTGTATTATTATTGACCTAATAAGAAGAATTACCATTTTAATCGATAATAATTTGAATTATTCACTATTTGTTTTTTTGAATTTTCACAATGAATCGATGATATATTTAATGTTTGTGCATAAACATACGTATCTATGCGATTATTATTGTAATAGATTTGAAAGATTTTATGTTGGTAATAAATCATTGTAAATAACAAAAAAACAAATGACTACTTTGTATGTTTTATTTTCAGGTAATTATAAGTCTATTTGGGTTAATGAAACGGTTTCGATTAGCAATTTCTTCATTTTCAATAATTTCAAATATTGTTGTTGTTTTTTTTTGTGTAATAAAATGTGGAAGATTATTTTGAATAGATTATAGAGATTGCGAACAATATACCACGCCTACTGTAAATCGAACTTGCACGCATACAAACATAGAAAAGTAAAAAGAACTAAATAAAACAAAATAGATTGAAACAAGAAAAATTAAATAACGAAACACTCGCTTCGCCGCTTATAGTAATAAATTTACATTGTCCATTATTGTAATTACAAATGCGGTTGTACATAGTATATAATAGTTGAAAAAAAAAATTTATAGAAATATATGTTTATATGTATAAACTTTGTTAACTCGCAAATTACTGTTTATTATTATAGTAGAGAAACCGAAATTTTTTGCATTATTTCTAATTTTCTTAATGGAGGCCGGTTCTCCAACGGACAGCCGGTATGTTTCGCTTGATTATCAGCAATTGTATAACGTTACAAAATAAAATATGGACAACGACAATGACGACGGGAAGGCGAAAAAACATTATAGTGTAACGTGGCCGGCACTCAAACTGTGTCAACTTTACCTTGAATAACAATTACCTGTATTTCCTTTTCAATTTTTTTCGGTATGAATCATATTACGACAGATTTTTCAATAACTATACACAATAAATAATACCGTTGATGTTCTTCAGTTTATTATCAAAATAATAGAACGAGAGGGAAAATTGGGGAGGATAAATTTTCTAGAAGTTTTTCTTTTTTTCTTTCTTATAAACACGCTACATATGTCTGGATTTCGTTAGCTAAAAAGGGTTGGAAACTAGTTTTTAAATTTGCACAAAACAACGATCAAAGGGGTTGTTGTAGAAATATAAAGCAGTATTGTATAATATGATGGAATTCTGGTGGGAATTAACGGTTTTTGTTAATGCATAAAATTCAACGAAATATTTTTAGATTCCAATTTTTATATTAACTATACTAGGAATGTTTATGTTATTAGAATTTTTGATTTTCTTTTTGATTTCAGGTGAGTCTCTTTGCCATAACAACAATTACGAGTTTTGGCGATTTACGTCAATTTTCACAAAAACGGTTCGTTTCATTATTTTTTATTTATTCTTTAATAGTTTCAATTAAAAAAAAAAACAAATAAAAAAACAGATGATTTATAAGATCGAATATTTTATTGATAGAAATAATTGTTGCAAAATGTCACTTGTTTTATAGTTTAAATCAATCTATTGTCGACATTTAATTATTAGTGACGTATAAAATGTATTTTGATGTTTGATATATTTTATTGTGTGGATTTAATAATAAGACATTAATTGCTTTTTTATGTGTTCTTAGTAAGCGGGAGTCATCTTGAGTGGAGATAAATTTCAAAATTAGATATTTATTATCAATTTAAACAACTTTTATCACTGGGGGAGGTTTGTTTTGTTGAATTTCTGTACGTCTAAAGAATTATTTTGCTATTTTTATTTTTCTACTTTTTGCCTTATGAACAGACAATTGTCTAGTCTTTTTTAGATCAAAATCTGATTCTGTTGTGAAACAGGATGCAATTATATCAAAATTGTTGATTAATTGCTTATGAGATAGGTAAAATCCATAAATTAAATATCATGTCTAATTAATGAATATTTGTGAATTTGAATTTTTTTGAGGAATTATATTCGCCAAAAATTAACTTGCTAATTTTGATGGTTCTGTTGAATATTCAAATAATAATTAAAATAAAAAATTATTATTTCTATTTTTTTTTCGAGGTAGTGATTGTTTTGTTTCCAAATACGCCGCCAACGTGTTTGTAATATTATACAAGGTGTGAAAGTGTTTGGGCGGCGGCCAGGTTTTCCATTTAATCATCTATCTCGTTCTATCTTCTTTTGCTATAACTTGTGCCCTTGACCCTCGTCGACTAACCTGCCCCACGGCCACAGCTCGATATACCAATATTATAACATAACACACCCGCCGCCAACTGTATATAATACTGGCTGGAAATACTATCGATCCGTTGGTTTGTTTCTACCGCCGCCGCCACCGCCGACGACGACGTCGACGTCGACAACAACAATATAATAGACGCCGCCCCTTCTTTCTCTATCTAAAACACAACTATCGCACGCACATACGACTGCGTCGTCGTCGTCGTCATTCGAGAAACTATCAAATTGTTTATTGAAATCGAGCTTGAATCGATAACTTCAATTCTTTGAAATTTTCATTGAATTTCGTGAAATATTTATACTGTCTGAGCCTTTAGGGTGGTATCAAGAATATGCTTTTTCATAATGATGATGAATTCTGCACCCCCACACACACATTTTCTACACACATACAATAAATCATTAAAATATTCCCAAAGCACGTACAGATAGATCAGGCGCCATTTCCTTCTCTCTTTCCACCCCTAAAAACAAAACATGAAAAAAAAAACAAAAACATCTAGCAAAAAATATTTGAACGAACTAGACATGCCGTATTCTGTTTGTTTTAATAATTTATCAATTCTGTAAGTGAAATTTGGTAAATTGAAAATTCTTGAAAATATACAAATATTTTATCTATTATTAAAACAACCAACCATATAAATAATAATGAAGCTGAAGAAAATTTTTTCGATAATTTTTTATTGTACCGGAAAGTGATTTTCTTCATGATTGTTGTGTTAAACAGATGTCATTTTTTTTTCGAAAACAAAAAATTAATATATCATTTTACAATTTATTCTATTAGAGATAAGTTGAAAATATATGGGAAATTGTGCAACTAATTTTTCGTTTTTGCTATTTTTCCGGTGCGATATTCTCTTGAAATCATCAAAATTTTCAGATGGAACCGGTAAACGATACAAAACTGATTAAATTGGACAATAATAAGACTATATATCATTTTTTTTATTTTCGTTTTTATTTTTTATTCTATTATAGTTGAATTAGGTGGAATAATTTTTTTTAATTAGAGGTAATTAATTATCAAATTAAATAGAATCCCATGAATTATATATCCGGCTGAATACTGCAAAATAATCTTTTTTTTATTATTATTATTATCATAAAAAAATTGAAACAAATTCAACTGATCCCCTTTTTCAAATGTTGTTTGTTGTTGAAGGCTCTTGTTGATCGACTTTTTTCGTTAAATATTCAACAAAAACTGATTATTATTCTGAATATTTCTTACATTTTATTTACATAATTGCAAACTTTTAAGTTAACTATCACTAAATTATTAGAGAACTATAATTTCGATAACATAAAAAATAAAACTCCAGAAAATTCTCAAAGTTGTCTTGATTAACAATTAAGCCATATTATAGCTACATTGTAATAATAATAATAAGTCGACTTTAAATAAAAACAAAAATGAAACAAAGAAAATTTCTTAGCCTACTTCGTTACGATGGAATTTTAATATTCTACCAAATATCAAATGTCATTAGATAGATGAGCTAGTTGTTAAAAATATGGTGTATGTTGACAGATCCGTTAGATCGAAAAATTTATTATCTTTTTTCCCTCGAGAATTATATAAAATTTTATAAATATTTTTATAATATCAAATCTCTACTTTTAATTCGACGTTAGTTTAGAATATGTTTTTCAGCGGACATCCTGTATTTTTTTATATTAATAAACAACGGCGAATAATAGAAATATTAAACCAATGATTCCACTTTTGATTACGCTATATACCGTTAACATTAATAATAATAATAATGATGATAGCAATAATAGGAATAATACTCATAATAATAACTATAATGGATTATTGTATAGAACCGCAATATATGTTAATATTTTTCTGAATTGTCATATAAATTTAAGATTTGCTATTAAAAAAATTAACGGGAGATTTTTTTTCTAAATCGATCATCCAAATATTTTTACGTTATCTCGAAACTACTCTAATTTTATCGGTGAATCTTTCCATTAAAAAATGGAAAAGATAAAAAATATTTAGGGGGCCCAGTCTCTTAATTTTGTTCAAATAATCAATATAATTGGAAGTTGAATAATATTTTTGTGATTGTAGTTTTTAGTTTTAAATAAAAATCTTGTAAGTAGTTTTTTTCGACACAATTTTATTCATTTCGAATTATAAAATAGAGTAAAATTCATAAACGTGTAGAAAACAAAAACAATAACGAATAGAAAGAAGAAAAAAATTTGTATACAGTAACATTGTGAATAAAACAGTTAACTCTTACTTTATAGTTTGACATTGATAACAGCTTTCGCGAACACGACTATATTGAACGGGCAAATGTGACGTCATGATGACGCTCAATATTAATTGAAAGCTTTCAAATAGATGGCGCTCAAATCGATTTCAATTATTAAATCATTCAAATTCATAATAAGATTTTTACAAAGTACAAACATTATTTAATGAATGTTATATAAATATTAAACTCAATTAAATTTTATAAGTATTTTGATTTTTGTCGTCTAAAATGACGCCATTTGTTTAATTTTTTTTGTTTTTTGAAGTCTCAACATACACTAAATTCACACCTACCGTTATTACACAAATAAATCAACAGGACAATCATTTATTTATTGATAATCGTAGTCGTCCTGTTTCATTGTAATGTTTTAAGGTGAAACCAACTAAATAATTACAGGTGATGATGATTAATAAATATTAAGAAATGATTACATAGTAGAAAATTTCAACCACAACATTTAGTGAATGTAAAACAAAAAAAATAAAACAAAAAAGAAAGTACTTACCGAATATTTAATAATAAATGATTTATGAAACAGTTTAGTACTTGGATACAGTAGAAGAATACGTCACTCGTGACGTCATTCTATTACCAAACTAAAATCGTTGTCAAAGGGAATTTCTATGAAAATTATAGAACTATTGATGGAAATATTCGAAGTTTTTGTTAATTACATTTCAGAAATGATTCCGTCATTGTATTAAATCATAAAAACTTTCATTTTTATTATTATTATAACAATTGTTTTGTTGTTGTTTTGAAAAATTGCTGATTAATGAAAATTTTCCCCTCTATTTAATTGGATTATAATGTAATAAATTTCCACACGTTTATACCTCTGTGTGTGTGGGATTTTTGATGTTTTATTGGATTTTCATCGAAAATGGTCAATGATAAAACTCAATGTTAGTATGTCAATGTCGGATTTGTGTAAAATACCTAAAAGGTTGATGCGTCACATTACATTTTAATTCAATAAAACTGATGAAAATTATAATTATTAATAACCAAAATAGGAATTTCCAATTATTTTCTATTCATAATTTTTGTTATTATTTTTGAAAAATACCCAAAAAAATCGATGGAATTTTTTTAAAAACTAATCACGCAATAACCCATTGACCGTTTACAATTCTATATTATATTTATTATGATCTTCACGTAATTCTAATGTTTTTACATAGTTGAAACGTGTATTGTTTCCTCGATTTTATTTTAATAAAAATTTAAAAAAAAATAACAACTAAAAAACGACACTTTATTTATTTCCAACAATTAATTTAAACCTAGGCTAGATTATTATGATAAAACAAGTATTTTGCTGTTGTTGCCCTTGTTGTTCTCTTAAAATTTTTCGAATAGATTATCATTGAATTTTTATCAAGATAATTTCCATAATATTGTGAAACTCACATACAGTCTGTCCCGTTATTTTAGCTTTCAATAGAGATGAGATAAGAAGGAAACAGTATCAGTATCTAGTGTTCTTGGTAGAATTTGACAGAGATAATTGATTGTTTATATTATATTTAAATTCACCTTTAGATTAGTAATAGAGATGGGATATCAACGGTAAATATTCAAAGTTGAACCATTGACGAACAATTTTGATTTTAGAAAATACTTTGATAATTTACAATTATTGTTCATAAACTTTTTTGTTTCGTAATAGATCCATTTGAATAATTCAAGATATTTATCTGCTATTGTTTAACGATTCTCACGTGATTGTTCTCTCGGCCAACAACAACAAAAAAAATAATAAAAATAATTCTTCGTAATTTAATTAACTTATATTTGGTGATTTTCAAATCTTATTAGGATTTTACGACCAAATTTCTAACACGTGGATTTTTTTCCATCTTTCTCAAAGTAATACTTAATTAATTTATCGATGTTATAGATTCATTCGCTTGATAGAAATGAAAGATAATTTCACTAATAATTACGTAACAATGGAAAATGAGTTGGATTTTTTTCTAATAATTATCATCATCATCATTATTCCCATTGAGTTAATTTCTGTGTATTTTATATCATTTTTTTCTAATAATAATAATAATAATAATAGGGTAGTTGAGACACGACTTCTCTTTGGAAAAAATAGGCTACATATGAATGAAATGAATAATATAAAACAAATGACGGTTGCGGGGTTGTCAGTTGTCCGTTAATTAGACTTAGTTTTTTGTGCTCCTATAGGAAATTACAGATTTTCCATCAATTAGAAACCGATGTCTTAATTAATATAAATAAAAATTCACCGAAAATATTGATTTATTGGACAAATTTATGTAACGAATAGTCGGAAAATTTAAAATAATTAATTTCCTTCGTTTTGTTGATTTTTAATTTGAATCATAGTTGACTTATAATGAAGATTTGATTATAGTACGTCGATTTTTAACGTCCCCTATATTCATCGATTTTATACACAATTTGACTATACAGAGTGTTTTTGAATTTCAAGATGATTTTTCAAAAATTTACAGCAATTTTAAAAATTGGAACAATCAGATGATAAAATTCATCAAAGGTGGCTATACTCCGATCATATGTTGTTTTTATTATGTTATAGCAATTTAGTGATTGGTTGCTAGGCAACATAAAAAATTGACGGATTATAGCACCGTTGATGGACGGTTTTTAATATAATGAGAAACTCACTATTCGATTGGTTCAGTTTTAAAATTACTGTAACTTTTTAGGGACTCCCCATAGTTCAGCCAGACAATTCTGATATAGCCTGTATAATTTATGTATGGATTGTAATACAAACTGTTCTCGGATTATGTTAATTTTTGTGAAAAATTCCTTGGATGAATTGTCCGAAGATTATTGATATAAAGCTGGCCATATACGTTAAAACTTTTTTAGGGTTTTTCTCTTCAAGTTGGCAATATTCTAGTTATATTGTTGTTATAGAATAATAGCAGTAAGCAAATCGTTGAACGATCGCCATCATCATTTTGTATAGCAGTATCTGACTGCGTCACGACGACCTACTAACCTCATTTTTGAAAATCCTCGCGGCGCGGCGCGCGGATACCTCTCTCAACTACTTTATACTTAAAACCAAAACCATATTATACAAAACAGAAAGAGAGAGATAGAGAAATGACGACGACACAAACGACGACGGCGACGATGACTATTACGGGGACTAGTTTTATATGCCATTGAGTTACCGGCTTCGATATCGTGAGTGTTGTTCGGTTCAAAAAAAATATTTTGTTTTTCCATAGACAATCATGTGGTTGAGTTATCAAAAGAAAATCAAACCACAAATTCGATAATTTTGAAGAAAATTAATTAGTGGCGAAATAGTTGTGCGAAATAATTTTTTTCTATAATTATTACAAATGTAAATTATAGTTTTGCATGAATACATTTCGATTTCAAAATATTTCAACATTGAATTTTAGTTATAAATTATCTGTGTGCTATCCATTTTATAACATGTTAAGTTGTAAAAATCAGCAATTAAATAAAATTCTAGTCATTAAGAAAAACCTCTAGTCTGTGATTTATCATAATAATGTTGGAACATAGTGCTATGTTTTTGAATGTACCACCACAATATGAGGATGATACGTCACTTTTTCCGGATTTTTATACGACACGGTAGGTCAAAAACTAAAGACAATCTAGAATAAATTCGTAATATTTGAGAATAATCGAGAAAAAAATACGTTTATTTTCGAAAATAATTAGTTGTTTATACAAAATCTGTATCTTTTTATTATCATTAATCTTTTTTAATTATTTAAAAAATATTACGTAATCATTTTTTTACATATCAAATTTGTTTTTAAAAAATTGTGCGTAATAATTATTTTAACTGTTAAATTAATAAATTTCAATCACGATTTACTGTGAAAAAAAAATCACAACACATCATTGTTTTTTCACGTATTATTTTCTGCAATTATTTTTATTACATCAATAAAATGTTGTTTATTGTTTCTGTTCTCTTTTCTCTTTCTGATAAAAGTTGTAATAAATAACTACCGTATAATCTAATATCTAGAATAAAATTGACAATAGTTATTGTTCTATATTAATCGATTTTTATTAATTTACCTAATTATCACTATTATTGTTATTACCGGGGAAAATCACAAATCAGCTGTTATAATTATCGAATGACTCAATTTTATATTTATCCATTCATAAATAATTATTGTTTCTAAACTTTGAAAACAATTTAAATACTTTTTAAAACAATTGTTTTCTTCTATCCCCGAATTCAGTGATAAAAACATCAGCAATATTTATCATTTTATTCAAATAATATTCATTTGAATAATATGTATTTATGTACAATTTTTATTTTGTTCATAAAATAAAAACAATAGTTTGAATAATTTTATTATTTCCATTTTCAAATTTTCTCGATCATTTATTTCTGTTAATACTCAATTGTCTGTGTTATTGCTGTTTACTGTCGATGATAACGAACTTTATTCATTTGTTAATTGTTCGTATTCAAAATGTGTTTATTTTGTGTTGAAAAAAAAATATACTGGCTGTCCTCTTCATGACAACTAGTCTAAATATCTACTGCAACCAGTCATTTTTTATACATTGAAAACTAAAAACCGTATGCAAGAGACGTCTATAAAACATCTGCTAGTTTACCTACTGACTCTTGATTCTTAATCTTAGTAATTTCGTTACTATGGTAACAAGTGACGATACATTATTGTATTGTATTTATTACGGTAGGTTCAAATTTGAACCAACAAAAATCTCCCTCCTCCCCTCTCTTTCATTATTATATAGCGTGAGTTGGTTGTCAAGGTAATAAGTGTAATAACTAATGGTCATTAGTATCGAAATACAAAATAATTGATTATTGAAGTGATTGTGTCCTGTCTATTAAGCAGGTGTTGGAAAAAAAAAGTAGGTCGCAATGTTGCCAAATCGTACATGTTGGTTCATACTTGAAGGATGTCTAAATAATTAATGATATTCTTTCAAGTTCATTGTTGTAAATTGATGTTTGTTAGAATTTGAAGATACAAATCTGTTATGCCTATTTTATGATTTATTTCAGTGTTGCTATAGCAACTAATTAGATGTTTCATTTTTCTCAAGTACAAAACATCTTTATAGTTTTTCTGTTTGAATAAAAATTGCAGAAAAAAAATATTAGTTTTCAATTTTTGATACTTGGAAAATACTGATTAAATATGTAACTGAAAGTTTCTTTCGTTTCGTGGAGAGGTTTTGTTTAGTTATCATACAGGGGACATTCGGTAGAATTAACGTATTTAATTTAAACAACAATCCTTTTTTTTGACATCCAATGAAAAAACATCCCCTAAATAGATAGTTGATAGTTTTGAGAAATTAATAATTTCTGTTTTATGCCAAAACAATTCAATTGGCTATAAAATCAACACTTGAAATTCTTAAAATAGGTCTCAAATTTTTTTTTTCTCAGAAATTCATATCTATTGTCAATTATTGATGGAGAAATTTCGCCCCAATTTTGAGGCCATAAATATTAAAATGAAGGCGAGAAATGTGACTATTTTCTTCGTAGTTTAGGAATTTTATTTTCGATACTACCTTTTTTTGGCTTCCTAATGACAACTTTCAAGTCAAAATGTCCCAATAAAACTAGGACCACTCTGTCGCATTTTCGAATTTTTTTACTATATTTGAAAAAAAACTAAGATTTTTTGGTTGTCATTTTTTTTTGTTATCAAGCATATTAATTATGCGGAAGTTTCTAATTATTCATTAAACCGGCTAATATTCATTTGCGATATCAAACACTATCAAGTCGTTAAATTTTTTTAATAACCCTGTATTCGACTTATTAGAATACTAATGATTAAATATTTAATAAGAATGATAAAAAAAATTAAACTGTTAATAAATATTAGTTAACTACCAATTATAAGTGAGTTTATGTGATTTTCTAAACGTTTTATCAGTTTAAATGATTATGGTATTGACAATTATAATTTTTATTTATTTTGTGAAAATTTTTTGTTGGTTTATTTGAAAATTGAAAAGATCTAATAATGATTAGATTATTTTTAATTTGTTCTATTAACCTGTTTTTTTGTTCAGTACCCTCGACAATTTTCCAAAAATTTTTGCTAAACATTTGTATTTAAATTTAAAAATAACAGATTTAAAATTTAAAAATAAATAGAAATCGTCAAATTTTACGTCGTATTTTTTCCTAATCTATCTCATTTCAACTAATTATCAGTTATATACATATCTATCTGTCTATTATATTTGTAAATTATAATCTTTTGATAATTATTATTTCCAACAGAATAACTTTCTGCATATTCATGGCCATATAGAAACATATAACTCGTATAACAAGTTTTGTGAACAACTTTGTATGATAGTTGTTGTTTTTATTATTAATATTTTTATTTGAATAAAAGATTTTTGGGAAAATTTAGATTTTTATGAAACAAAATTAAGTGTTTTTTGGATTAATACCAAAATTTCCAAGTAAAAAATAATCGAATGACTCATTTCAACTTATAGTTCGTCCATTGACTAGAGTGTAATTTTTTTGACGGCTAATAACGAAATATCCCTAGATTTAAAGGAGGGAAACTGGAATCATCGATTCTATAAGACCCCTAAATTTGACATTTCTCTGTACTGTCAACAAAATCACTTGAATCACTGAACGAACTATAGAACACCTTTTGTTTATTATAAAAATTGAGTTTAACAACACTTTTATTTACAATAGAATTTACACGTTTTGTTTTTCGTGATTTAGAAAACAAATCTTTAATAAATAATTTGTTTCTATTGCACGTTTTTCTAATAAATTTAGTCTTTTGTTTTTATTGAAGGTATATTCACTAGTAATAGAAACCATCCAATTAATAATTTCAAACATTTTGTAGCTATGTTTTATAATTAGAACTCGTTGCTAAACTTTACTCTGTTATTATTTTATGCCGTGTGCAAAGTATCTATTAACAACTTTTATATATTATTTTAAAAATAATAATAATATTGAAATTTTCCAATATACTCTTGATATTTCAAGGAAAATCCATTTTATAAGAATCAAATTGAATATTTTCTTTGTCGTAATTATTTATTGTTTTGTCGTTTTTCGTTGTTTTTCTCAAATGATAGTGGGAGTAATCCTCCTATTCTCTCCCGACCTACCTCAATTCTGATCGCCTGGAGTTGAATACGAAATAAATGATCCTATTGAGGGGGAAAGCGATTTTCGTATGGAGGAATTGTATAGATATCCTCTAGATATAGAAAGAGAGTCCCTATTGTCGTCATTATTATTTCGTATAATAATGGTCGACAACGACGCCTTCTATGTAGTAACTATGTACGGTATTTGTTTGTTGGGCGCAAGCGTCGTTTAAAAGCCTCCTGTTGCGTATTTACCATGTTGACGTCGAGACGCCTTCACTCTCTCTCACAACTGTATTGATTGTCTATAATTTTCCATAGGAGAAACCACTCGATTATATAGTTTATATTGGCATAAAATCTAATTAATGAGTTGAATTTTGCAGATTCGTTCTCTCACAATTTTCACTCAACATTAACCTCTTTTTTTTCGATTAATAAAACTAACTGTATTTAGTAATTTTTTTTTGCTAAAATATGTTGAAAATTCTACTGTTCCATCACTAGATTTTCGATATTTTTTATTAAAATGATTTTCTATAATTTCAGGCTCGGTCCGTGTGAATTACAGGACCCGGTGTGGGCCAAGATGAGTGCCTTGGCCGCCGGTGTCAATAAGAAAAGGAAAAAATCCGAAACTAAACCTCAGGCGCAAATGTAAGTTCTATTATCATTATCATTTATTATAATCATTAATATGAGAATAATAATGATAAAATGATTATTATAGAGAAAGAATAAAAAACTTGACTATTTTCTTGCTGACAAATAGAAAATAAAAAAACTGAATAGAATTCTACCATAAAGGGGAATATTATAAGTTCTAAGAATGTAAAGTTCTTTATGATAGGAAATGCTTAACTGCAACAATAGAGAGATGATGCACTTATTACTCGATAAAAAAAAAAAAAACAAAAAGATTATTAGATCTCTCCACATCAAGGCTATATCTGCCACTATCAGCATTATATCGATGATAAAATCTCATCTTTTATATGATATTTTTTCATTTATTTCGAATTTCGTAACTTTTATTGTCTATAACTAATTTTCAAAATTTCCA
>JAZBGZ010000594.1:7058-17453 GCA_037414795.1 Stenodera caucasica | reverse complement strand
TGCAATAACCAAATATTTATTTTTATTACCTTTCAATTTATTAACAATAATATCTTTTTATTTTCAAACTATATTAAACTTACAACTATATTTGGAAGATTTATTTGAAATGAATAAAGGTGAATTTTGCAGGTGTTGTTCTGTTGAAGGTTATCTTCTTGTTGTTTGTTGTTAGATTCGAATATTAGAATTGAAAGAAATTCCAAAATGATGATGTAGATGAGAATCAAAGAATTGTATGATCAAGTTTTAGTTTTATCAAATATATTGCTCATTCGTGACGTTTTAAATATAACTTTAAGTAAATTGATATATGTTTTTTTTAATTAGTTAATAATAACAATAATAATCCCCACTTGTATTCGTTGTTTGTAATGTTGAAACATGCTGATTTTGCCGTTTTGCATTTCTATATCCATAATTATATTATATGACACATGCAAAGATTAGTTTCTTTGCATTAAATTCAAAGAGTAGTCAAGTTTTTTTTTTTTTTTCTGTAAAATTTTCATAATATGAGTGTGAATAATTTGTTGTTAAATTGTTGTTTTAGTAATAAATGCAACAATGAAAAACGGCGCCGTGAGCAAGAAAATATTTATATAGAAGAACTGGCCGAGCTAATATCCGCTAATTTTGCGGACATGAGCTCGTTGTCGGTAAAACCGGATAAATCAGCTATCCTCCAAGAGACAGTCAATCAAATACGTAGTATTAGACAAAGAGAATTAGCAACACAATCACAAGATCCTGTACAACAAGGTGAAGTATCATCATCACGTCCAACAATATTATCAAATGAAGTATATGGACCATTATTATTGGAGGCATTAGAAGGTTTTCTATTTGTTATTAATTCAGAAGGACGTGTTGAATATGTTACAGAAAATGTTATAAAATATACAAAACATAGTCGTGATGAAATAAATGGTAAAAGTATATATAATATTATACATCCAGGTGATCATGCCCGATTTAGTCATATATTAATGCCAATGAGTGTTGGTTGTTGGGGTAGTAATACTCAAGAAGATTCATCAACAACAACAAGTAGTACAACAACACAAACAACAACAACAACACATTCAACATTAACAACGACAACAACAACAACAATAACAAAAGGCAATTTTTCTGTACGTTTTCTAATTAAATTACCAGAATCAAATACTGGTATACCACAACCAAAAGAATCCGATGTACAATTAATGTATATATCTAGTACACAATTAAAAGATCAAGTTGCTATAAATCCAGAAGATGATAATAATAGTGATAATGGTCCATATGTATTATGTGTTGCTAGTAGAGTAAATACAAGAGATAAAGGTTTAAATGGTGTTGAACAATTTACAACAAAATTAGATATATCTGGTAATGTTACCTGTGTTGATACATCTGGTGTATCGGAGAAATACGGACAATTTATTAATAAAGATTTTATGGATCGTCCACTCAGGAATTTAGTACAACAAGATGAAGTACATAAATTAACAGCCCATTTAAGGGATGCATTAACTGCCGGACAAGCAACTAGTGGTATTTATAAATTACAAATTGGTGAAGATAAATTCGTTCAAGTTCAAACCAAATCGAAATTATTCAAATCAAATCCAAATACAAATAATCCAAACGAAGTTGATTTCATTATGGCTACACACACTATTATTTGGTAAGTAGAATATTAAAATGTAATTATTATTATCATTGATATATTATTTTTAAATAATTATTATCATTAAATTTGTGTTGTTTAACAATCGATTATTCACAATAAAGTCTGCATGACGCATATCTTTCAAATGTCAAAATAATTACTATCTTTTGTCAATATTAACAATCGTCGATAACAACTTGATTTTTTTCACTAATACAATATTTTTGTTTTGTTTTTATTTGTATTGTACAGTGCTGATCCGGATAAGGAATCGGGCGATGATCCAGGTGGTGGTGGCGGCGGCGGCGGCGGTGGTAATATTAACAATATCAACGACACAATAACCACAAACAATGATAATAATAATAGTGTTGGTGTCGTTGGTGGTCCATTAATGACAAGTGTAGTGAATGGTACAACAACCACAAATCGTAATAATGTTGGTACAACAAATGTTAATAGTGTTAGTAGTGATAGTTCAACAGCATCATCAACAAATAATACATTATTGAATAGTGTTGTTAATGCTAATGCTGTTACATCATTTACAACATTAACAATTGATAATGATTATTCATTTGAATTTTTACCATCATCATCAACTGGAATGGGTTGGGATTTTGAACCAAGCAATTGGATGGATACAACAGCAACAACACCAACAACAACAACAACATCTAGTACAACAGGACGTCCAGAATCACGACAAAGTTGTAGTACAACACCTGTATCAACACCAACACCACGACCACCAAGCAATCCATCATATAGTCCATGTGGTACAACAAATCTAGCACAAAGTCCATATAGTGGAAATAATAATAATTGTAATCCACAATCAAGTCCATCTACACCATCTGGTTCAACTACAACAACCACAACAACAACATCAACAACAACACCAAATCCATATGCATTTCCTTTTAGTCCATTAACAGAACAAAATTATCATACGAATATTATCAATAATGATAACAATAATGATAAAGATACCAAAGCAAATATATTAGATGACCCATCAACTAATATGATGGTAGATTCTGGTAGATTAAGGAATTTATTAACGAAACCACCAGCCGATTCATCTGGTAATACATCAACTGGTACCAATAATAACAACAATAACAACAACAATAATAATAATAAAAATAATAATGATCCAGATGGTAGAAATAAAATATTGAAAAGTCTATTAAAACAACAAGATGAAGATGATAATCGTACAAGTCCAAGGGGTAGTAGTGGTAGTTTAATACGAAATAATAATAGTGGTAATAATAATACAGCAAATATTGGTGGCGAGTTACCGAAAACTTCCACATCGGGAGGCAATAATATGTTACTACAGGTATATAAATTCTATCTTCTTCTTTTTTTTTTTTTTATTATGTATTATAATCGTAAATAACTAAAATTTATTTTATCGACACGTTTACGATCAAATTTGCAAATATTCCCAACTCTTATTCTATTTAGAAATTTGAAATTAGAAAACATGTCCTTTTTCCGTCTCCTCTATTATTACTATTATTATTATTATTATTTAGAGAATCTTTACCTGCTCTATTGTTGAGTGTTGGCAGTTGGTATTGTAAAAACTCCCCCCTTTCCCTTTCTCTTTTTTTTTTTTTGTCTACCTACCGTTTCATCCCTTATCGACATATAGAAATGAAATACAATTATGAACGTACGAAAATATTTTTCGAAAAGTTTTTATATTTTAGTTGTTGTTCGTTATTTGCCGATCTTGTTCGGGTTTTTCTTATATCTGTGTGTACTCAAGTATAATTTATCAGATAGACACATACTTCTCCCTCAGTTAGCATAAAGTTCCTCAATGTTTTGTTTGATGATAACGAAAATATATATCCCATTATTATTATTATATTTATTATTATTTAAAAAAAATATAATGATAAGATGATCGATCTTGAACGTGTCTAATATTTTTGTGTTTGTACAATTTGCTTTCAAAATTTTTTTCGAAAATAATGTGGAATCAATCGACAGTGTTGACTTTAAGTAGTGTAAGATTATTATATTCTTTATTTTGATAATTTATCTCAGAAACTCGATTGTTTTTATATTGAGCAATCTTTTTTTTTTTATTTGTAATTTCTATAAAATATTATTTATTTTCCAATAGTTGCTGAATGAGAAAAGCGACGATGATGATCTCGAAGCCAAAGCTGGTGTTAAAAAGAAAAACGAATTATTCCATCAATTAATAAAAACAACTGAATGTAATGATGAAAAGAAAAATGATGATACATTATTGAGAAGTTTAGGTTTTACTAGTTCACCATCACCACCTGGTGGTATTGGTGGTAATAATGGTGGTAATGGTAATAATAATGATGAACCGGGTAAAGCACGTAAAAGACCAAGTGATGATCGTGATGATAATCCAAATAAACGTACAGCTGATGGTTCACAGGTATTATATTAATATTTATTATAATTATTAACAATTTTTTTTTTTTAATTAAATCTATTATTGAAGGTATCATCAACTGGTGGTTCAAGTAAATTATGCGAACGTAATAAAATGTTGGCATCATTATTAGCAAAACAACCAAATAATCATCAACCAATACCACCAGTTCCTGCTAGTGTTATATCAGCTACACCACATGAAAAATTACCACGTGTCACATTAGATACTAATATAAATAAAACAATGCCAAATCGATTGATGAATCCAAATATACAACATCAGAATATTGGTAATAATCGTGTTAATAATACGAGAATTGGTAGTGGAAGACAACCAACAACTCCACAACAACATCAACAACAACAACAACAAAATAATAGCTACCTCACATCAATGCTTACACCTAATAATTTACAACAACAGCAACAACAAAGAGCGAATGATCGTCAACAATTAATTAATTCAATTGCTTTCAATACAACAACATCACCAGCTACATCAAGTACAACAACTGATAATTTAACATGGAATAATAGCGGTATTATCGATAATAATAATGTACAAATGAGTGATCCATTTTTATCAGAATTATTAGATCAAGTTATCGATATTGTACCAGAAGATATGATGCATATTTTAGATGGTAATGATGGACAACAACAAAATAATTTTCAAGGTGGTATTAGTGAAAAAATGGCAATTAATATAATACAAAAATCATTAATGCAATGTGAAACAGCTGTTAAAAGTCCATCATCACCGACAATATCTTTACCAGGAACACCGCCAGCTTATTCATCAGCTACTGTAAGTTTCTAGATTTTTAATTACAATTTTATGGAATGATTAATTATTTTTCTATTTTAATAGATGACGGCTCAGAATAATAACAATAATAATAATAATCAAGTTCGTTCATTTCCACCACCTCCAAATTATCATCAAGCTAATTTTATACAAAAACAACGTATGCCAATTAGAGCTGGTTTAACAGCAGGAAATGTTGGTACAGTAACAGCAGGAAGTGGTGGTAGTGGTGGTGGTGCAGTAACAGCATCCCAATATGCTATAGCTGCTGCTGCTGCTGGTAATAATTTAGTTAATGCTCAATTAATATTACAACAACGTAAACAAACAATATTACAACAACAACAACAAGAACAAAAACGTCGTCTATTACAACAACAACAACAACAAGAATTATTAATTCCGTCCAATGCAACAGCAGCTGAAATTAATTCAAGTTTACAAAATCTTGATTATAATACAGTTGCACCAAATGTAACATTAACACGTTCAACTAGTTTACCAGAATCACAATTATCACCTGGTTATAATAGTGGTAATAATGGTGGTGGTAATAATAGTAATAATAATAATAATAATAATAATGGATCACAACAACAACAACAACAGCAGCAACAACCAAATCAAAGGATAAATCAACAACAACAACAACAGCAACAACCGTATTCACCTCATTCTCAATTAGTATCACCATTAAGTGGTCAACAACAAAATTTCCAACAAACTAATAATTATCAACAAGCTAGATTATCACCACAAACTGCATTTAATCAACAATTATCACCACGACAAACTTATCCACAAGGTGGGGTTGTTGGAACTGGACAAGGACAACAAAATTGGCAACAATCACAGCAAGCTAGACTGAGCTTACAAAATCCAATGTTGAATGCTCAGCTTACTGTAAGTATCTTTTGTTTTTTTTTTTCTAATGAGTTTATTATTTATTAAGAAGTTTCATATCATCATAGTACAATACATCATTTTTACACCAACTATCATTACTATTACTGTTATATCATTATTATCATTGATCATTTACATCAATTTACTACAAATAAACATAACAACAAAAACACTAACACATCTTG
The DNA here is from genome assembly GCA_037414795.1 of Stenodera caucasica. NCBI lineage: Eukaryota > Metazoa > Arthropoda > Insecta > Coleoptera > Meloidae > Stenodera > Stenodera caucasica. Next base: position 11,461 of record JAZBGZ010000594.1, on the reverse strand, counting down.
GTTTGTTTTCTTATATTTTTATCATAGGGCAACTATATAACAGGAGGACCTAATGGTCGAAATTTTCAGAGAGCTCCAACAAATCAACAACAACAACAACCAACAACACAATCACAACAACAACAGCAAAGATCTTTAAATAGTCCTGGTGCTGTAACAACTAGACATTCACCATATCCATCTGATTCATTTCCACCACCGACATCTCCAAATTCTGCTGTATTCAGTCAGAATCAGTACCTGAGGTTGCAGCGTGCTAATAGTGTACCTACAGCCACCACACAATTGCCAGGTACGATTTTCAATTGTTTTTTAATTAGTTATTTTTTTGAAAATTTCTTATACACTGAATTTAGTATTTTTTTTTTTTAATTTAATTCTATCGTGCGTGTGGAATTAAGTTTTATTATTATTATTATTATTAGAAATATTGGTCGTGGTTTTTTGACAGTTTTTTGATAAAATTTCGTATTTGAGCATGGTTTGAAACAATTGCTACCCATGCATTTGTAGAGGTTTTCTAGATCATGCAGTGGTTAAATTGCATGGTAGATATTTCTAGCTAGCCTTTTTTTTTATTACATATACTATAGAAAAAAGGGCAACTAATTAAATGAAACTCTCGAAATATTGTAAGTATTTTTTTAGAATATAAAAAGGGAGTTTTTTGTGATATAACAAGAAAAAAATACAGAATTTAATAATAACTTTTTATCTTCTTGATTATTTTATCTCTGTTTCTTTTACTACTTGTTTTTCAATTTTTTTTCTGTTTATATTACATATTTTTCAAGTCTTTAATTTCAATTTGAATCTCCTTCTTGTGATGATATTCTATATAGAGGGGGAATGGAGGTGAAATAATTAGGAAGACTATTTAAAAAAAATTATAATATTTATAATAAAAACGTATATTTGGTAAATTTAAATCGGACGAAAATCTGAGAGGGTGGCGTGTGTTACAGGTGGCCTGGGCTCCCCCCGGCCATATGGCAGGGAACACCATCCACATCCTCCTTATCCACAACCACCACCACCTCCTATTCCACAACCACAATTACCAAATCAACATCAACATCCCCATCAACAGCATCCAATGATGTATCAACCACAACCGCCACCTCAAGATAATTCCCAATATTGTTACGATCAGACGGGTATACAATTAACATCTGCTTATAATGGTGCAGATCGAGGGGGTCGTATACCATCACAACCCCCACATCTTCAAGCCGGTAAGTTGTCGGCATTTAAAAAAAAGGGGCACTTTTCAAAAAAAAAGATAATTTAGAGAATAAAAATTGAATCAAAAACATATCGAAACACACTTTAACTGTAAATCTCTAGAAATTTTTTTCTATAATTATTATAATTAAATATTCTTAAATTGATACTTCTGGAGATTTTAAGTCGTAATTTTTTTGTTTTAATTTCACTCAAAGCACTCATCGGCACATCGCTCTGTGTCTAACAATTTATTCATTAATTTACATTTACATGTGCTCCCTTCATAGCTGTGCTAAAAAGATAAACTGGGGTTAATTCCTTACCATCACCACCACCATTACCAGAACCCTTAAATTATTCCCCTTTTAAGAAACTCAACATGTGTTTATTATCGTCATTTTATCATTATTGATGCTGTTTTTTTTTTTGTGCTGTTGTTTATTAATGTTGCTTTTATGTGTGTATTTTTGTGCTTATTCGAAAAAAAATTTGTCTAATTATTTTTTGCTGAATATTTACTGAAAGTTGCTTTTTTGTGTTTTCATCATTCACTATATATTTGTTGGAATGTTAGGAATTATTTATAAAAATTTTGGATACAAATCGATGTAATTTGCATAATGTTTTTAAATTATTTCGAATAATCTATTAAATATGCAAATTGCCTCTTAAAATTGATTATAATAACCAATATGATTTTTCCAAACGCTATTAATTCAGATTATGATTTCATCATAATTTTTACAAAATCGAAAAATCATGTTTGTTAATCCAATTATTTTCATTAATGCACTTTGGATTTAATTCTGTCGTTTCATAAATCATATTATTGTCGAAATGATTTTCAATAATTTTTCTTATTTTATTTTTTTTTATAATTTTGCTTATAAAATAGGTGTTACTGGTAGTGGTCCAACATCCGAATTTGTACGACAAGAACTACGTGCTGTTGTTGGTGCCCGTACTGGTCAACAATCACAACAACCATCATCACAACAACAACAACAACCTCCACCACCGCCACCTCCATCAAATCGATCATCATCACAATTATTGAATCAACAACAAGTTGATCTTGAAGCATTAGGAATTACATTCGAAATGCCGACATCAGGTAAGAAATTGGAAAACAATTGAATTAGTTAAATTGAATTTAATTATATCCGTCCAATAGGTTCATTGTTTCATTTACTAATTTCTTCAATTTTAATTAATTTGCAATATTTTGTAACAATTAATTCAAGCTTTCTTGAATGTATCACCTTTCCTAATTGATATTATTAGAAATTGTTTTTAATAATATGCACTGTGTGTTAACTGACATTTTTCTTAATTGTTACTAATTCGATCGCTTTCTATAATTTTGCCTAATTAACAATCAATTTGTGCTTATTATTGTTTTATCCTAAAATTAACCTACTGGACTGAACCTGAAAAATTGTTAATTATTTTTGTACAGTCACACAATTTGTACTATTGTTTTGTACATATATTTGATTACAAATATACAGGGTGTTATTGAGAAATCAAATTGGCCCCTGTATTACAATAGTCCCCTTCCATGTGTGTTTTTGTTTATTTACTAAACATATATCAAAGGGGCAGAAAACACCTGAGACGCTCCAATTTTTTACCGTTTAATTTTTTATTGTTATTGTTTTTGGAGTAATTGAAGCGTCTAAAGGTGTTTCTGCAGGGAGTGCGTACAAATGACGTCATTGTTGCGTGCAGGTGCGAGTGATAGTCCGAAACTTTGGGGTGCGATGGGTTCAGATATGGGCTCAATGTCTCCTCCGCAGCCAGCGACCTCCAGGGTAAGCCATACATACACATCACACATAAATACAACAAAATCACTATATTTTTTTTTTTTGCAATTATTTGTTTTATCATTTGTCTCACCATTCATTCAAACAAGAACATAAATAGAAAAAAAAATGTGTTACATAAAGCTTGAAATGCTTGCTGTGTTACTAATTTGCTTGCATGCCAAAAGAAACGTCCATATATAAATTTATTTATTTTTTTTGTATAAATTAAAATTACTAATCTAGTTTATAAATTATATTGATTTTAATGATTTTGTCATATTAATTGAATCAGGTTTATTTACAGACTACTATGGAGGAGGGTCGGGGAGGTGATCATTCAAATAAATCATCATTATTACAAAAGCTACTATCAGAGTGACCGCTTATACAACGTGTTGTAAATAATAATAATAATGATAATATTAAAAAATAATAGAAATATTTTACTACTAGGTACCTCATCATCGGTTCATGTACCGCAGGCTGTAATTTTAGACAGGTTAGCTGTATCTCAAAATGAATTAATTTTTTTTCTCTGGAAAAAAGTGCATTACTATCTACTACTACTACTACTAGTACTACTACATACTACTTCTACTACTACTACAATTTTGTTATTGCTTATATTTTCATTTCTCATTGAAGAGAGATAGATATTAATAATAAAGAGTGAGAGAAAGATACAAGGATAAAGAGGTAGTGCGGAGCATATTTTTGTTGTTATCAATAATTCTTTAAACAATAATAATAATAATAATAAAGAAGGGAAGGCGCAGAGGGCTTCAGTGCAATTGTAAATAAATTTTAAAACCTCTATAGAAAGGACTTTTGTTTATATTTATATATATTATTATTATTATGTATAAATAATTACTAATGCAAGATTGTATAATGTATAGATTGAAAATGGAACGATTTAGTTTTATTAATATTGGACTTGTTTTGATGAATTTCACAAAAAATAATAAAAATAATAAAACATTGTGACATTTTTTTTAATATGGGCAAAGTTGACGATATGGCAATTTGTAAAAATAACATAACTATTATATCATCAACATGCCTCATCAATTTTAATTAATGATAAATTAATTTTGAATGTGTTTAGTGTTGTCTTCCTTTTCAGTGAGTGTTCAAGCTACGCATTACCAAAAAATAATAATAATAATAATAACAAAAATTAAATAACAGACAGAATAAGATACATCTAACACCTACAAAAAACAAAAATAATAATAATGATAATATCCCTCTGGAAAGATGTTTGTGTAAAAGAGAAGATTTGTATAAATTGATAACTGTTAAATATTTTATACATAATTTAAAAATACGTTAACTTGAAGGCAAAAAAAAACTCGTTTTTTG
>JAZBGZ010000593.1:21713-36403 GCA_037414795.1 Stenodera caucasica | reverse complement strand
TAGTGTAGCCAGTTATGCAACCCAAAATACAATCGTATTTCCTTGAATTAATGAATCATCCATCTGATTGAGCGATGAGCAATAAACAAATACTACTTTTACAACTTTACAATTACAATCACCCAAAATAATGTGATTCATCCAAAAAAATCATACTGAGTGATTTTTTATTATTCAACGTTGAAGAAAAACCTATGAACTATTCCAAGAAATTTATATGCTAGAATTGCTAGATGATCTAATTTCTAAGTTCCGGTGTTTATGCTAATTATCTCGAGTCCGGTTTATTTTCAATCTACTTACACTCAACAATACATGGAAAACCCAACTAGAGCGACCTTGGTGGAAATTATGTAATTGTAGATATTGGGAGATAAATAAGGGAAAAAATCGATGGAAAGAAGTAAATCACAAGACCAATTAGATACTTGTCTAGATCAAGATTCTTAGCCTAAAGGCTGAAATTGCAATATCGATCTACTATAATTCAGTTCTTTTTATTTTTTAAAACTGTATTTATAGATGATGCCTGGGAACATTCCTCAGGAGCTACTCATAATTATTATCATACCGTCCGCATTCCATTTGACGGAACCAGATTTCATGAACAATCACCACCTATATACAACAAAACTGTTATAGAAATATCATCTCGACGAATTCCATGTCAGATGATTTAATCTTAAACAGTTATCGATGATAATTAAAATTGTAATAAGCAATAATGGAATTATTTCATATATAAGTTTCGATTATGACAAATATGCAAATTGTTCGTGTTTTTATATTTCTTGGAAATTTTATAGCCGTTATTCTCAACTAAAATTCACTCATTTATATTATTATGGTTTATTATGAAATTGGATTGCATTTCATCAAATACTGGAAGGCACCTGCTTTGAGGTTTTGCGGCGGTAAATTAAAAACAATTTGTACGAACCCGATGTTGTCTAGATCGATCAAATAAAGACCATTACCGGGTATAAATTTTTTGTCCAAGTTGCTCGAAGGTCACGAAAATTTTGGCCAAATTCAGGTAAATGTCCCCATTAATATTATTGTAGATTAGAGCCAATTTGCCATATTTCGAATGTTTCGTGGGCCGAATAAAAAACAATTGGCATCAACAATAATAATAATAGTTCAATTAGAAATACCTATTGGCGCCAATACAGCGTCTTTTTATCGCGACTGAGTAACCGCAACTTCCTCTATATTTCGCATGTGTTAATTTGGCACTAGATCAATGTGGAAGACCAACAGTTCTTAGAATAACTTTTACAGAATTCGGTGATTTTTTTGTTGTTTGTTTTGTGCTCTAAGATGGAAACCTAATTACATGCCTTATAGAAAATGTCAGACTTTGATAAATAATATATTGCTAAATACAACAAACAACTCGAATTGAGCGGTGTTGTCTTTATTGTTGGCCGCCAAGCCGATAGATTTCACAGAAATCGCCATAGCGGATTTAGTGAAATCCGCCGCTAAAACTCTATCATCATCATCTATTACTTCTTCCGATTTTATCACTGCACAATACCACCCATCGCGGGATTTCGCCCAACAAATACCTCACACTTCGCCATTATAATCACCATTATTTTTTATAAATGGGTAAATTTATTGCCTCCATTTACTATTGCTGCCGCACATGGACAATATTGTCGTAAAAATCCGAATATCATATCTTTTTGGCAATATACATATAGTTAAAGTTGTTTTGACCGCAACAATTTCAGGAATTCGGCCACGAAATTTATGCCAGCCCACAACTCAATCCTGCCATATACCTATATAGATATTTATAAACGATATAATCGCGAACAATCGTTTATAGTTCGGCAAAAGACAGGGTCGAGGCCGGTTATTCCTGCCATAATCCTGCAAACAATTCGACTATAATCCAGCTAGATGGCGTGAGTTTCGTTGTAGAACAAGCGAGGCTCGATGGGACGTCATATATGTGACAATTTTGGTGATAATTCGAAAACAATTGCGCCTATTCGAGAAAAATGCGTGCATGAATGGAGGGAATTAGTCAATAAATGAGCCACAACAGATCACATGCGACAAGTTTATTTTTAATTTCATAGAATTTCTTATATTGGCGCCGTCTTGAATGATTCATTGAAAAAATTTTGAATTAATCATAGTCATTGGAGCAAAGATGTTACTTGTTTCTTAGATTTGCTCCAAATTTAGTCTAACGGAGGCGTTATTTAAAAATAAATCACTTCTTGGAAATCTATAATTGCCGATTATTTTTTTTATTTTGTTATGAATGAAGCAGAAAATCACCGATTGATTAGGGGAATTTTTGTTGAGCAATTGAGTAATTTGGGGCATACACCGATTCGAAGGCTCCGATCCCAGACTGCTTAGAGGACAATGGATACTCGGACAAGGTTAAACAATAAAAGTGCGATTTCGATTTTTAGCGAAAATAAGCCGATAATTTATGTTAACAATCGCAGAAATACCGCCTTGTTGTTGTATAATCGGCCAATAAAGTCGACGAATTTCGATTTTGGTTGTCTTGACTTGGAATTAATCGGTGAAGAGGAGTGTCTTGTTGTTTTTTTTTTGTTGTTGTGGTGTTCGAGTTTGGCCAATTGATGGGTCGATTTTTTACTTTCATTCATAAACGTCAACATTTAAGAAGAAGGTGTTTTTTATTTCAGTAGAATACCAGCATCCGTTGTGGCATGTGCAGATGTCTAAATTCACAATTAACAAACAAATTAATTATCGTTGTTGATATTCCATTAATGTAATGATAGCGGGGCTAGAATTGGAAGGTCGACAATTAAACGAAATGTGCCTGAGAATGTTCTGGGTTTTACCAACCACCATTCAATAGAATCGACTCGAAAAAAATTATATACAAATCTACTTAGTAGTCTGGATGTGAAATCGAATAATTCTTGGAAACAGATGCATGAATCAGTTTTGAGTTTCAACAATCAAGCAATGATCTCTGAAAGTGGTGAATCAACCAGCTGTAACGATCTGAACGGCAACGAAGATCGACTCATTCAAAAATTGAAAACTTCAGAATTGTTGAAGCATTTGTTGAAAGTGCGTCGAGAATCGATCGATTCGTCAACAATAATCAACGAAAACGGCGAACCAACGGTGACTCAAAATTTGTTCTACAACAATAATAATAATGAGTCAATAAATCAAAATTGTCCAATTGATCGACGACCCGTACAATTTCTACAATACTACATCAACACCAAAGACCACAACGATGGGATTATGGAAGAATTCTATTGTAGTGATAACAGACAATATCGCGATAACAACAGTTTCGAAAGACTACTTAGTGATGATAGTACGAAAACTACAACATCGCCAAACGGAGATGACGAAGATTTATCGATCAACACCATGTTCTCTAGTGAAACAATCGATTATTTATTGTGCGAAACGCAGAAGAACCTTAATTTAAAATCATCACCAACATCTAGTCAAATATCGCAAGATAGTGATAATAATAATTGTGAATTTGTTGAATTGTTGCCGGTAAAGAAGAATTTCTCAACAACAAATATTGTTGATAATCCGACGGAACCGGGCCCATCTTTCGATAAACAAACAAATGACTGTGCCAAATCTAATCCGGATAAATCTTGCAATGAGAGTGACAGTGATAGCGATAGTGTTGATAAGGAGATGGTGCTAGTTCCTTCCGGTGAGTTGTCCGAATTGACAATCATCAAGTCGTAATTAATGCTGTTTGAATAAATAAATTCCGGATGTGTCATCGTTGTCGTTTTTTCCCAGAAATTTTCCCAATTCAATGAAAATCGGCTATTGACTAATCAACGTGGAAATTGCCAAACAAATTTCTATTGCCGGATGATTGAAAACTTAATTTGAATATTTTAGATGGAATTGTTGCAAATTTTCGAATTGAGAGAAATTTAATTTTTTTATCCAACTTATCTGTATATATTTTGGGAGTATTCGCGAATTTTGAGCATTACCAGAAACAATAATTCAGATAACCCTCTAATTTTACTCAAAAAAAAATTAAAACATCTCAATAATACTATAAATAATTTAATTCGACGAAAATTCTAGGAACACAATTATAATTAATAATTAAATAAACAAACAGTTTTTATCTTTATGCGATTTATTCGGAACAAAATATATTTTAATCTTGTGCTCGAAATAAATCTCATTATAAAATTTCACAAATTACATTATCTAATTATTCCAATAGTCGATTGAACCGTTGAAACTCCGCTCTTCGTTTTCATGATAAAATAATCGTAGCCGCCAATAAACAGAGGGCTAAACTCATTGCAATCCAGCCCTGTTTACAATCAATCGAGACGCCGAATATTTTCGATGAAACTCTAGCGAATTTTGTTTTTTTATTGGTTGTGTTTTGTTATTTCAGATCCGCTCGAATGGACCGATGTCCATATCAAATCCTGGCTATCGTGGTGTTCTCGGAAATTCTCGCTAAATCCCAAACCGGATCCGATGAAATTTCCATCAACTGGCGTCGAATTGTGCGAATTAACGCGAAATGATTTCGAGATAAAAAGCTCGAATAGTCGAACTGGCACAATTCTAGCCAAATATATAGCCCATTTGCGACATTCGGTGACCGGACGATCGAGCAGTCCGTTAAATGTTGAATGTAAAGTGTTCGAAGATACCGATGAAGATGATGAGGATAAAGGTGAGTTTTTTTTTAGTTTGGTTATGAATTCAAATTCGAATTGTAGATAGGGTGTGTTAATTAATCGAGCGAGGTTGAACACTTCGAACTTAATTATTAGGTAATAAATTACTTAGCAGGCTAATATGGTAGTTGGAGCGGCGCCTGAAATCCGTCCCGGAAGATAATCCCGCCCGCACGTCGGGTTTTATCCATAATCCCGGCGCTGTCTCATTATGCGTCGCAGCGGGATTCGCGATATTGTTTTCTTGATTACCTGTGCACCCCATATAACTCCAACACTATAACATTATGAATAAACGTTCGAAACATTCTCAATTAAACAGTTTAATACCTGTTTAAATTTGAGGGGGGAGATAGAATTATTAAAAATAGTTTTGAGGAATTAAGGGAGTTGATACGACGAGTTCAAGTTGAAACGATGCATCTCCGCCGGAGACCAGCAGGATTACCAACACAGCAGGAGCACATCTAAAAGTCAAATACTGTCACTCGACCTGCAGACTTACCGGCTTACATAACGTATAGCCCTTTGCCCTTCTCTCAAATTCTATTGTATTACAGATGATTTCGGGTCTATTGTATTTATGTTGAATGCGGATCATTTTAGAACAAAATAATAAATAATCGCTTTGATGACAACAGATGAATAGTTGTGAAATTGGTGAATTATTAAATAGTCGCGCCCGGCGCCTCCACCAAAATTGAACAACTCAACTATCAAATAAACTAAATCGAAATTGAAACGGTAGACAGGAGAAAAAAAAAATCTATTAACCAATTTAACGATAAGACCGATAAGAGTTCCCCCGGAACGTTAAAATCGGTTATTCGGCTAAACGACTAGAATTGGAAATGGGAACCCGAAAAACATTAGAATTGAATTCGGAAAGAGCTATTATCGCATCGACAATTGATACGGTCCTGTAGAATAATCGATTTCGATTATATTCTGGAGAGAAAAACAATTTTTCCGACACATCCTGATCTTTCACCCTCTTGAATAACCTTCGACCGGCACAAATCCTGATGGTTGGTCGGTCGGGAGAACATCAATGTAAATACTACTTGAAATTCAGCTAGAGCTCCGATATAAGGGTAATATATAACTTGTACCCTCTCTACCCGCTACCCGGTTTCCTTCCTTCCTTTCTACGTGCCGAGCTTCCTTCCTCGACACCGACCTCACTTCCGAAACTTTCCACATTCAAGATAATACCGCAATATTAATGACTGTTTTATATAGCTACTCGAAAAATTGAAATTATAAATGACACTATTCGAATAATAACAATATTACCATTGTTGATAAATAATGAAATAATCGGATTATTATACCATTTAGAAGAAGATTATGGAAATCATGGAGATAAAAATTTGTTTTCCGTCTAGACTTCAACGTGATAAATCAATTAAAGTGTGACTTGTTTGAAATAATAATCAGGTTCCACTTCAAAGTCTTCCAATGGAAAACCCACAACTGAAATTAATTCAAAATGCATTCACTTCGGTTTTTTTTTTATCGATCATTTCGCAATTGTCTCAATTCTAGTTGTTTATTGTAAGTATTTCGATTTTATCATAATCATCGCAACTTATCAAATAAAGATTGATCCCCTAGAGGTTGATTGATAAGAAAAGGGAACAATCATCATTATTACCATTGGAGATTTGCGAAAAGATTAAGGGATTTAAGCGCAACTCTAGGGGTGGAAATCACCACATCCGTAAATAAATACTGGCTATTATTTTTATTGACAATTGGAGATTTTTCAGCAATTTTAATAACGCCTCCAAAATCTGAAATTTCTACTACCACCCCATAGAATTAGTAAATTCAAGTCTAAAACAACAAAAATTGTGAATCTCTATAATTGGTTTTAATTCGGAAACAGATATAACGCGGCGAATCCGCTTATAACGAACGCGAATCGCGATTTGAAATGAAAAATTTCCGCTATAGCCGAACGTAGAGTTGGAGGAACGTCGCTATTTTGTGTCCGTCAATCAATTATCGATGATCTGCGACCCAACGAGGGGTTGAAACAATTATCATTTTATTCAAAGGGTGGTGTTGGGAAGAGGGGATGTGTATTGTGGAAACGTTTAGATTGTTGGTGGCGTCGGGACGCCGCTACCATTGCCATCCGAACAGTCGTCGTGATTTGATCTCAGCATCCCCGATAGTGTTCACCCTTTTCATTTTTCGTATTGAATTTTCGCAAATTTTTTCGAAAATGTTAAAAGTGTAGTTGGCAGCCATGTGGAGGCTGCCGGGCTGTAGTCCCGAAGATTTATTGGTAGCTAGACGATTAGCTGTCAGATCACATCCGGTACATCATAAATTGCACACCGGAACTATGATTTATAATGGTTCGTAATTAAATTAATTAGACTTATTCTAGAAAAATCGTCGAAATTTCCGCGCCATCTTGCTATAATTTTTTTTAGCTTCAATCAAAGTTGTGGTTATAATTTCTTGGAATTGCGTCAATTTTTTTGTCGACTTTCTATATCTGTTTTATTATTAGTTGGAATATTTCGATATGTAAATAAATAAATCTAAAGATGGCTACTTTACCACCACTACAATTTTTTCCAGATCCGTATCAGTTGTTGAATGCCGCTTCAAGCCGATTGGTCGCTCAAGGATCGGGCCAAATCCAACTGTGGCAATTCTTATTGGAACTGCTCGGTGATTCGTCGAATTCAGCTTGTATAACGTGGGAAGGCACCAATGGTGAATTTAAATTAACTGATCCTGACGAAGTGGCACGCAGATGGGGCGAACGAAAATCTAAGCCGAATATGAATTATGATAAATTAAGTAGGGCCTTGAGGTGAGTTCACAACACTAAAATAACGACAATTTCTCTATTATGAATAACCAACATTCCAATTATGTGGCTAGAAAAATAAATTTCTGAAAATTATTTTTTTCGTCCAATCAATCAATCACTATTTGATAATTATGTCGCTAAATAGCTCATTTGTTTATTTAGTTCATCGTTCATCGAATGTTGATCAATATGCCACTAGAAAGCTTTGAATGTTTCCAGTTATTTCTTGTATCCAATCAAAATCTTGGAAAAATTTAATGGAAAGTTTCCGCGCCCTTAACGTTAACGCTAATTAGGAGAAAGTCTCATTTCGGTGATGCAAACGATCTCAATTTGGAGCTCTCATAGAACAATAGGAGTTCTTCTAGCTAACCTTAATGTTAATGTTAATATTCAAGCTGCGGAAACTCTGAAATCGTGGAATACTAACGGCCGAGCCTTTTTAACCTTTCACGAAATTCATATTTAGGACAATGTTGATATAACGTCATCGTCAACTAATTCAAATTTAATTAGTTATTTTTGATCTGACCTCACGATATCAATAAAAACCGTAATCTCTCAATATTGAGTTAAATTTGGTTTAACTAATTATTCGTGGTGAAATTGTATTAATCGAGATTGTTAGCTCAATATTCATGATTCTTATCAATTTTAAACTATAGTTGAATGAAAAATGTTGAATAGCGGATAAATGAATATTTTCAGAACAATTCCCTAGATTGATTAATGAGCCTTATTCGTAGTCTAACCCAAAATTCGATTGATTTGGTAGTAAAATGACGTAATTTGTGTCAAATTTATTGTTTGATTAAGGATCTGACTGAAAACGCTGCGAATATTGCGCTTCTGTAGGCAGCTTTAGTCGACAATTACCGACTCGAATATGTGTATTATTGATTGCCTATATCGCAATTTTTCCAAAATTTTGCTTTCAGATATTATTACGATAAAAATATCATGTCGAAAGTGCATGGTAAACGTTACGCTTATAAATTCGATTTTCACGGATTGATGGCCGCTTGTCAAGCTCAAGCTCAAGGCCAAACAGATGTCACAACAGCTTATCATAAATATCAGCCACATCAAAGTGATCTAGGTACAGCTTTATATCCGACAAGTCATACAGCACCATCGAAAATTTCTGGTATTTTACCAACAACAGCTGCGACACAACATACACAAACTGGCCTGTTCCCGCCACCGTCATATTGGCCATATTCACCTGGCCCTTTTGATCCTAGAGGGCCTCCATTCAATTGAATTGATCGATTGACGATGATAAGATGAACAAATGGAAGAACATTCCAATTAGAAGAATCATTCCGTTTGGTGTTTTGATTTTTAGAAGAATTGTTGAGTGTTTTAGTAATGTTTTTTTGTTGTTGATGATGATGATAGCGAAATAGGGGCGCAGTCCTGAATAATCAAACTAATCTATGTTCCTTAAACTATTGATTTTGTTTTTTTTTTAATATTGAAATAGTTGTAAATATATTTGCATTATGTGTCGAATTTAGCGGATTTCTCGCAATTAATTCCAACAAAAATCCTAGTTGAATTGTATTAATGCGAATTCAATGTTATACTGTTAGTAAAAATTTGCTTCAAACTATTCTATTTCGATTCAATTCCCATTTAATTTCCCATTTCCTCTTTATTGTTGTTGTTGTTGTTGTTGGCCAATTTGGCTCTAGTTGTCACAGTTCAATTAGCCAAATTAAGGGTGATATTGTAATGGCCAGTCTACTTATGCTGAATAAAAATCGTCAATTGAGAGACATGCAAAATAGAAGGAATAATATCAACAACAATAATAATAATAAGTATTGGCCAGTTGTAGGCGATAAGTGATAAAAACGTCCGTTGTCAGGAAGCATTTATCGAATCAAGAGCAAAGCACTAGTATTCAATGTACGATCGTAACGATCTTGAGATAGAATGTCGAGTATTATTTGTGTTTTTCTTTATTTATTGATATTGTTTTGCGAATCGATCAACGCCGGCTTCACAACGACAAGTGAGATTTATCCGTCTTGATTGGTTGAATTAATTTATAACAAAATTTGTTGATTTTCGTAGAAATTGGGCCGACGCCGATATGGAATTCAACATTCACAGACCAATTACGACATGATCTGCTTTTAAATTACGACAAATTCGCTAGACCAACACAACACTACAATACAACAACTGTACGTTTTAATTTGGTACTTAAGCATATTGAATTAAATGAGTTTAAATCGACTTTAACTGTCCACTCTTGGCTGCATCTGGTGAGTTTTTGAATATTCATATCGGGAATTGTCCCATCCAAATCCGCATAAGCCCCCAATTTGGTCGTTTAACCCGCAGAAGCAGGGTCGGCTCCAAGATTGTTAAGTTTTATCGTCAAGCACAAAATTTCCGAATTTTCCTTTACGTACTCCATTTTCCCGGTGTGTGTCATTTGTTCAATCAAAATCTCGTTCTTATCGCGACTTCAATCGAATTTCCGCACTCTCGATCGGACATTCCACGACTTATCGTTGTTCCTCCAATTTAGACGTTTTCCAATCAAATCTCTCGATTTTATGATCAAAAATTTGCTCTCCAATCATCTTTCTTATTGTCAAAAATCGATTTCAAGTCAATATTTGAGCCCTTTTTCCTTCCCGATCCGGCCCTGATCATAAACCACCAATATCATTTAGGTTAATCTAAGTACGGAACGAAATTAGTACATCCTGATGGTCAAAGTCCCGAATTTCCATAAGTCAGGACCGGATTCAGTGAGGCGCCAAACATTTCTTCCAGTATTTTCATAGATGTGCAAAAATTCAAAACTTGACTCAGCTCCATTCGAATCCAGACCCAAAATATCCTCCAACTCGCTACCGGAATTTTATCACTTTCGATTTGCACAGAATTGGTCTGATGAGAAGCTGAAATGGAACTCGTCGAATTACGGCGGTTTGTCCACGTTGAATTTGGCCGAACATGAAATCTGGCAGCCGGACATTTTCCTCTACAATGGGTAAGAATGACGAAATGGCCGCAAAATTCGGCTGAATTTTAACAATGTTTCCAGTGCAACTAGCTCACCGGTCAGTCATTACGGCAATATTCATTGTGTTGTTTATCAAAATGGGGATGTTTTATGGGTGCCGCCGGCGATGTTCACCGTTTTTTGTAATTTGAATATGAGATATTGGCCGTTTGATGTGCAATCTTGCGAAATGATATTGGGATCGTGGACCTATAATGGCAATCAAATCGATATCGAGATAACCGATGATAAGGCCAATGTAAAAATAATAGTCCTTAATACAATCAAAATTTCGATCACTAGAATTTTTGAAGTGAAACTTTTCTAGCGAATCTAAATAAACTTGACGGAGTTCAAGATGAAACATTTACTGCCGTTGCTAAGACACGATACTTTGTTGCTAGCCATCATTCTTGTTTCCTGTCGTTACTAAGGAGCACACTATTTTCAATATAACAATTGACTTTATTTAGATTAAGCAACGACAATAAATAAAGAAAAATGGTGGCTAGCGAAAAAGTCTTCCGCATATAAATATAATTATCGTGATTTGTATATTAATTAAGACTAAAGAAGTTTCATTTCTTCGCGCTTATATAAGTGAGGCACATATAATTTTTTTGCGAAACAGGTGGAACTGTTAGTGACGAGTTTCGAATGGCAAATTGTCAAAACAACATTAACAAGAAACGAGAAATTTTACGATTGTTGTCCCGAACCTTATGTGGATGCTACCATTGGCTTAGTCCTAGCTCGAGTATCACCTTCCTATAAAGCACTAATTATCACCCCAGCTTTCGGTGATATAAACTCTTCAAATCATAATCGATGATTGATTGTGTTCTTTTAGTGATTATTATACTGATTTTGTTGAATTTCTGGCTTCCGCCTCAGGCCGGTGAAAAAATTATCTTAAACAGTTGTGCAGCTATCATGATTTGTTTGTTTATGTTGTATTTCACCCAGAAAATACCAGCAATGGGCACCCATACACCGTTAATTGGTAATCAATCCATAACAATAATTATCAAAAATTTTGACTAATCTTCTGTATTAGTTTTGTTTTACAGTAGTTGTCTTTATATTGTCGGTTTTTCAATGATTAGCTCTGTTATTGTGATTTGGTTATCGAAAACTAAACATACCACTCCACTACCATGGATGATAAAACACCCATTAACTGGTACCATGGGCAAACTGCTAGGCTTAACCACTTACATCCAACAGGTAATAATCATCATATTATCCCCGTTATTATCTAAAACATAGTGATTGAATCATTAGACAACGTTGACATCACAACGGATCACAGCTGAAGAGATGCGTGATCACCAATTGAGCGATTTCGATGATCATCAACAACACAATGAAGATGACAATCACCACATAATTCGATCATCTTCCATTAAATTATCATTACAACAAGATTGGATATTGTTGGCTGCCGCCATTGATAGATTATCATTTTGTTTCTTTTGTTTCCTGTTTGTTATTTTATCAATTGTATATTCATTATGAAAAAATCAAGGTTACTGGTTTTGTTATAATTTACAAAACAAAAATCATCTACACCCTTTATAACATAAGAAACTTGACAATAAAAATTTATTTTCTTTGAATATATAATTTTTTTTGGTTTTTAACAATAACAGCGAAGTGTTAAATTGAACATATGCAATTGCCTAAAACTCAGAAATACTCAATTACGAATACAATGATAATAATTATAAAATTTTATAACTAAAATACTAGGAATGACTCTTTTAACAATTGAAAACATCTCAAATTTTCTTAATAACTAAGCTTAAATTTTTATTATTTCTTATCGAAATTTTTTGGTGTTACTATTATTATTAATAATATTAAGGCAATTAGAAATTGCTGTTTGAACCTTTCTAGAGAACGACCTAATAAGCGATTCTTACCGTTTAATATTAAAATAAATGATATGTTTTGATTATTTTTTTCTGAGAAATTTCACAAGCAGATTTTCAATACTGCAATAATAACTGTGCTTGGTTTTTCGTTTGTAATTGAATTAATTAGAAAATACTGATACAATTGTGGTTGTAATATATCGGGGGGGTGCCACAAAAATTGTGACTTAAGTAAAAATATTATATTAAATAGTTCAACAATACATAAAACAAACAATATAAATAGAAATGACTGAAATATCATTGATTATTTAAAATACAAATAAATAGGAAATTACGATTAAACTCACCGACAAGACAATTTCAGTTCTCTTGTAAAATATAAAGTCAGATGTAAAATTTTTAACAATAAAAATCTCCCATAACGAAATTTCAATCATTTTAAAAATATCTAATAAAAAAATATTTAGCTTATCTATCAAAAATTGTACCAAGCGAATTAAATTGTATTCTAAAGTATCCTGAATTATTTTGATGTTATTTGTTTCTATTTGTAAATTCAACTAATCGTAAATTTTAATTTTGTCGTATTCTATTGGATCTAGATTGACAGGTTTTCGAGAATATTTCAATCCGATTTCATCAGCAACTCTCTCAATAACTTCCAAAGCATAATCCAATTGCTCTTTAGTATGGGATGCTGATAAACAAATCCTAATACGTCCTTCCATTAGTGGAGTAGCTGGATAACCGACACCTACAGTAGCTATTTTCTCCTTAATCATAGTTCTCACCGTTGCCCTAAATTTTTTGTTCAATTAGAAATAATATAGAAAAATTTGAAATTTCGAGAAAGTACTCACGCAATTTTCGAGTATAGATAGACTAGAATCGGTACAACAGGTGAATCTTGATTACCATGTATAATGATGCTCATTTGTTCTAAACGTTGTCGGAAATATCTTGTATTTCTGGCTAATGTTTCCATACGTTTTCGTCCTTCATTTGTACCATCTCTGCCCATCAGAATTTTCAATACAGCTATAATTTGAGCGGCGACTGGTGGCGCCATAGCCCATGCATGTTTTGAAGCATAACTATATTTACGTAGATAATTGATCAATTTTTTCGAACCAGCAATATAACCACCAGCTGATCCAAAACTTTTCGTAAATGTACCCATCAATATATCGATATCTTTAGGATCACAACCGAAATAGTCTACAATACCACTACCATGTTTACCCATAGCACCAACACTATGGGCCTCATCCAAATATAGATAGGCTTTATATTTTTTTTTCAATGCAATAATTTCGGGTAATCGAACAATTGTTCCTTCCATACTGTAAATACCTTCGACGAAAATCAAAATTTTCTTCCATGGTTTATAAGTACCAGATGGTTGATTCGGCTGGCCATTGTAAATACTCTCTTTTAGAATTTCCTCCAAATGCTTCACGTCTATAAGAAAAAAAAATAATTTAGAACTAAATCGGAATAAAATTGAATTTGTTACTGTTGTGTCGGAAAACTTTAACGGTAGCTCCAGGTAATCGTATTCCTACTATAAGAGAAGCATGATTTTTCTCGTCACTAATCACAAGACATCCTGGACTCAATAATGAGGGTATGTTGAGAGCATTTGTAGCATAACCCATGCCGAATGTGATGGCATCTTCGACTCCCAAAAATTCAGCTGTTAATTTCTCTAATTCTACATGCAAATCACATGTACCATATTGTTGTCTTGAAGCTCCAGTTGTGATGCCATAATCGTAAATTGCTTTAATTGCAGCTTCAGCACATGGTCCCGTATTTTCAGCAAAACCCAAATAATTATACGATGCTAAATTCAAACATTTCGTTTTCGTTCCAAGGAATCTATTCATCAAAAATAAATCAATTATCAATTTTGGATATACTCTTATACGAATTCTATCATTATTACTCAAATGTCCAACCATAGTCGCGTGTAATACGATCTTTCAATACAACTTGATTGCCTGGTACACTACATATCGGATAATTCCAACAATCTTTAACTCTTCTATAAACATAACTTGTATAAAATTGTGAGAATCGATCGATTAAACTTGGATAACCGTCACGATTACGTTCTTTTACTAATTTCGGTGGGAAAAATGTTTGACATAAATAACCCAAAAACATTAACAAATAAAAACTAATTTGAGTTAAGGCTGCTGTGATGAGAGTCGGTGGTTCGAATGATTCTATTA
>JAZBGZ010000592.1:21252-36425 GCA_037414795.1 Stenodera caucasica | reverse complement strand
CTTAACGTTCCGTAATTTGTACAAAGATCCACTGCCGGGCGTCAAATTTCCTGCTTCTCCAGGCATCATCAATGGCCAAGAAGCTGAGCCTCATGCGTTCCCATATTTGGCCTTTTTGGAAATCTTCGGTTTATTTAATGGCTGGTATTGTGGAGGCTCTTTGATTACTCCATCTGTAGTTTTGACAGCTGGCCATTGTTGCCATGGGTGAGGAAAATTATTGGCTCAAAATTCCAAAAATTTGCGATTTTCTCCGGATTTAGATCTCTCAATGTTACCGTGACTCTTGGAGCTCATAACATCAAAGCAAATGAATCGACTCAAGCTGTGGTTATGGCATCGAAGATTATTGTCCATGAAAAATACGATGGGCGGCGATTTATTAACGATATTGCTATCATTCGTCTAACTGAAACCATCACATTGAACCAATATATCCAAACGGTACCATTACCAACGACCAATAATGTCGTTTATGATGGTAAAACTGGAACAGTGATTGGCTGGGGTTTGACCAATGGCTTCAACATCCACATATCGAGTGTTCTCAGATACACGTCAAATCCCATCATTTCCAATTTGCAATGCAGTCTCAGTTTCCTTACGGTACCACCAACCCAAATTTGTATGTCCGGATGGGCAGGGCATGCAGCCTGTAACGGTGACTCCGGAGGGCCCATGGTCATCGAAGGTCTCCAAGCTGGTATTGTTTCTTATGGTATTCGATTTTGTCCATATGGGGTCCCGGTGGCCTTCACCAGAATTGCCAGCTATTTGGGCTGGATTAGACAGTATTTGTGAATTTTAGCTAAACTATAAAAAAAACTTTATCTAATTTGTTCAAATAAACCTTCATTAGAACCTTAAAAATGTTTTATCATTTCGATAGTTATTGCGAGATCCGGCACTTACAATAATTTCAAGAGATATTTCAACACTAGAAACTAATCAAAATGTGTAGTTATAGATTATGACCTTTCTCAACAGGAAGGCTAGCTCATGCCAAGACTCTTATTTCTAAACATATTATGAAGGCTCATTCCATATCTTAAGCATTATCGATTTTATAGAAGGAGCTCCTTTAATGTCAACAAGAGATTTCTCGATAACTTCTCAAGGGAAGACAAACGTCAAAAAATTTCAACTTAAAAGGATCAGAGTTGGCATTGCAACTCCCTTTATTTCAGTGCACTGCAAACATCTATCATTTGGCCAAATTTTAGGCGACAGTAACTCTATTTTTTATCGATTGAACTGAATTATTGGTTGAGGAGTAGCTCAGTAGCTGTCGCTGTTGATCTTGAGCATAAGAAAGAGGATATCAGGTAGTAGCATGCTTGATGATAAAATGCTTATAGACTCCGATCATGAGCCTTACTAGAATAACAGGAGTTAAGGAATATAGAGAATAAGAAGAGTTGATTTCGATTTTTTTATCAACGAGTTGAGCCTAATTAATAACAACATCTGTATTTTTGGCAATAAAGTCTAGATAACTTGTGACTCTTGTGAAAGCTGACGGATATCCGGGCAGACAAAAGATAATACCAAAGGAAACAATACCAACTTGGACCCCATCAACAGTTAAGGGACCTCCAGAATCCCCATTACAGGATCCAGTTCGATCATCTCCAGTTATACAAACATTGCTTGGCTGGACAATACTGAAATATCTTTTGCATTCATCATTGGAGATGATTTTCGTGTCTAATTTCTCCAGTACTTCGGACAATTGACTTTCGAAACCATTGGTCAATCCCCAACCACTGACTGTAGCATCTTCATTTTCGTAACTCTTCTTTTGATCAGCTAATGATGGTAATTTAACCACACCAACAAATTTATTCAATTTAACAGACTTGGATAATTTCATGACGGCTATATCGTTCTTGATCGCGCCCAGATCGAACCCCTCATGGACGGTTATCTCGTAACTGGTGGCTTTGACCTGGGAGTCTTCAATTTTCAAGGGATGATGCGCCCCTAAAGTGATTTCAGCTCTATCGGCCCTAAATTTTTTTATCGTTAGGTACATTAATTTGACTCTAATCGAAATCTGGAAATTACTCGAAACCACAGTGGCCAGCTGTTAAGACGTAATTTTCGGAAATGAGACTTCCACCGCAATACCAGCCACCGCCAACGCCATAAACCTCCATGAAGACTTGGTAGGGGATGGAGTGCGGTTCGGCTTCTTCGCCGCCAATAATTCTCGGCGATGGTCGAGATTTGGTCCCATCGGTCGGTTGGACGAACAAGTTGCGGAAGCCCATTTTTTCGGGCTTATTCCAAATATAAAATTAATAAATATCGAAATTGGGCTTAAGCGAAATGAGTTTTCTACCTTTGGAAGAGCCGCACTCCAAGAAATTCCAACGACGATCAATAATAGAACCTTCATGATTTCTGTATGCTGCAATCACGACTGTCTGTAAAGATGTCATCTAGGCTCCAATTTATATTAATCTGCTATCTTTTGTTTATATTGTTGTCGCTGAAGTAAGTTGATTTCGTTGAAGCAATATAGCGATGATAACAATCAGTTTGTGTTATTTTTCAGAAAATAAAAACAACTCGATTGAAATACTAGTCTGATGAAATTGATTTCAATTGTCACAATTGCAAAATCAACATTGCCAAAATTTTTGTTCTTTTTCTCGTTTCTAATATGGAAGTCTAAGGAAGTTGCGAAATTCAACTTGTTTACTACATTCAATAAATTAATGGATTCTATAACAAGCTGTTTGGGAGTATTCAACTTTGATCTATGAAGAGTAAAATAAATAGTTTAGTATCTGTGAATAATGGTTCTCTCATATTCGCTAGTTTGCAGGAGATCTATCGCATTTTAAGGATGCGAGCAGGATGTTGAGTCGGTTACAGGAAACTGACTTCACAAAAGCTATAGCAGTTTCTATGTTGAAATAATTAACTAATCGATATTCGGCATGAATTATTGAGCGATTTTATCTTTATCAAGAAAAAATACTCATTGATTGAAAGAAGACACCGATTCTATCAGTTTTTTTTCTGATTATCTTCAAGGTTTCGTACAAGTTAATGGAATGTCGGAAATTTCGACGAAAAAAGTCCAAGTTCTGTTGGGAATGTCGAAAACAAGTGTTTCTAAAATATCCCAAGGCCTAAAATTTGATTGATTTTCCTCGAGAAAATTCCCTGCTCGAAATAACTGGAAAGTCTTGAGAAATTTTGAAGACAACAGTTCGATCTAAAATATTGAAACACTTCAAATTTAGACTAGTTCATTTTCGGTCAATCATGATTTTTTATAACTGTTCCTCAACTAAAGTCACTTCATTTGAGTGCTTTATCGGTCATTATCATCAGACATTGATCAAATTATTATTTATCTATTTGGAATATCGAACAAAAAACTTGTTGTTCCAGATAATGATAATTTTTCATCTTCAAATTTTTATTTTCATGATAAGTAAGTTGATTATGAAGGATCAAAATAAACAATTTGGGAACGAAAATGAGGACGATGGAAGAAACCTTTATGAATTTCTCAGATAAATTTCTGGAGTTTAATGTTGGAATAAGTTCTGAATATGGACCGTTCAGTTTCAGAAGTGCATAGGCGGGGCTTCACACTTTCTCTAATACGCCTACGTTTTCCCACTCTCTATTATACGTGGAGCTCTTATCTCATACTTATTGATAGGCATACTTGAAATTTGTTTGTCTGACTAATAATAATTAATATATTTGAAATTGTTGAATGCCTATTTAAAGTAAATAAATACCTGATTTTTTTCGAAGTACACAATCTCGATAACATTGGAGAATCATCGGAAATCGTCTCGAGGTGAAATTTTTGTTTGTAAATTCGTTGAGAGTAAAATAAAGAGCTTCAAAATTACAGCCGATTCATCTATTTTGTGAATTTTTATTGAAACTATTAAAATTAAGGACCCAATTCAGATGAAGTTGTGAGCCGTAAACGAATCCCCATCGCCACAATATCCCCATTATTGGAATAAAAGAAAATTGGACCCAAATCCCACTAGAACTTGGAGCTGAATTTTGATTTTTCCCCCTCATTATCAGCGTCCTTTCCCAAAGTTACTGTCAAAGCCGGCTCTGTTCAAACACAGATCTTTCCCAACAACAAATTTGTTTGATATTGAAGCGGACGTTGATGCCGCTTGCATAGATTGATCCGTTAATTAGTTCGAACTCAATTTCCCCTTGATCGATACCATGACATTGACGAAATCGGGCAAATATTTTAATTAATGAATCTTCTAATTATGCTCCAAATTCTAATTATGCTCAATAAACCATTAACTTATAATAAGATTTATCATGACAAGTGATTTTTATTTGTGTATGTGAGAGTGGCGAGCTCATTAAATTCAATAATTAAAGCTCGAAAATTACATCGACGAAACGTTTTCGTAATTAATAATAAACAAAATGATGAAAAATAATAATAATAATAATAATGATAATAATAAGAGAGAGCAGGAAAAAATTGGATAATCAAACATCAAATAGAAGGCAAAAATAATGAGGACGATGATGGAGCTTTCTATGACGGAAATTGGTTCATGTATCTTTAATTAAATGGAACGAACAGTTTCGGGATCTGTACGTTTTTTGTTTTTATTTTGTTTTTGGCGAAAAACGTCAAGAAATAGAATCGTAGAACGGTAATGTTCTAGTTCTCCTGTTGTTGGGACTCCCTCAGGTGCAATTTTCCACGGACGTAATCTCAAGAAATGAAAATTTCCCCAGAATGTGCCGCACCAGTCTGAATTGTATTCAACATTATAGTCTCAAATGTTCCAACATTTTTGTTTTCCGTTTACGATTGTATGAATTTGTCGGAAATTATCCGAACAACAAGAATAGAACTTAAGCCGTAAGTTAAGTGGAATAATATTTAAAGTCGGCTCTAGGAAAATCTAATTGTGAAACAAGCCTTAACGGCGACATTGTTTAGTTGCGAAATAGAGCTTTATGACACTCGAAATCCTCAGGGGGCTGTGCCGCCGACATCTTGCCGAACAATATGTCTAAATGCCGTCTCCATACAAAACAACCACACACACACACACATACACAAATTTCGTCCTCTCTATCTGTTTGTTTGTCTGTCATCTCTTCTGCTTCCCGAAAAAATCACATCTTTTTTATCTCTCAAAAGAATCCTTTGAAAGCTGTCAACGCAAGATGAACAAGTCAAGAGCGAGGCAAAAAATATCAGTTTAATCTAAAATTTTCCAATTTCCACGAGTCCTCCACTAACGCAAATCGTACCTTATATAAATAAACAACAATAAAATATGTATAAAAGGTGGTCGTTGGGATCAATTCTGGCCTCTATTCAATATTCTTACAGTTTGATGGATTCTCAATAGGCAGATGGTCGGTCTAGTTGTTGATTGAAAGATCCACCCTTGGGAGCCACCCTTCGAATTTTTGATTCAATAATAGATTGTTGCCGTTTATTGTTGCGAACAATAAAGCTTATTTTGCGATAGACAACAATACGAAAAAAAAACACAACAAACGATTCTCCATATTTCCGATTGGTGGTAGAATTCTAGAAAGTAGTTGGATGGGCTCAATTAGATGATTGTTCTCTAGTTGTGGAGCTTTACGAAAAGCCCGACTTGTTCGCCTTAAGGCTACAACATCCTAATTAATGTTTGAACTCGTACCTATGCGATTATGCGAAGTAATCTCTTTCTACCCTCGAACTCGAAAACACAACAACAAGCGAAATCTATAAACTCAGATAACTTTATTGTATGTAAGTCCAGTTTGTGCTGCAATTCCACTCAAGGCGTCCACCTAATGGGGCCTTAATTAGACCATTACATGAAACCGTGCATGTCTTATTCGGCCGAACTACCCTCAATCATGGCGGGACAACCTGTTGTTATAAAAATAAATTAAGCAAATTACCAGCCCTCTCCAAATACCAGCATAATAAAGAAATTTCGTTGTTCGAATCGCTAAGACTTCCACTTTTGCTAAGTGTTGAGCATAACTGGAATAACTCCGGCTCATATTTAAGCATAAATAACTCACTCGGTGCGCTAATGAAGCATAGTTTGTTGACAAAATAAACGGAATGCGAACAGTAACCGACAATACAAAAATGAGACGATATAAATTTCGAAATATAATTTAGTATTGGATCCTTCCACTATAATGGGAACAGTGAAGTAGGAGAAGTGCGAGAAATTTACAATTCCATTTTTTGATTAACTACCGAATTTTTTGTTGGGGCGAAAACAATAAATAAAAACACGAAATCACGCCGAAACAGCAGTAATCGCAATCCGTATAATTCCAAAACTCGACTATATACACCTGATTTATCGTCCATTTTTCTCAACATTCATATATCTAAATAATATGAAAGAAATACTCCTAGTCTCTATTTAGAATTGAAATATATTTCTCTATTTCTTTATGATTTCGTTGAATTTGGTCGCACTACAGGGGGTCGAGAAGCTTTGAATTACTTTCAGGCGATTTATGTCTTCATTTCTATAACGGAAAAATCGAAATTTCGCTTTGTATGTTTGGAAAATTGGCTGTTTTCATCGTTTAATGATCGAACAATGGCTATTATGGGAATTTCTGCCGAACCTTTGTCAAAATGTTGGATTTTAATGGTTATCGAAATAGAAGAATTCGCTGGTCGGGCCAGAAAGCAAAGAAAAACGACCGATTAATTTCAAACAATTACAATTAATCAGTGGCTCTCGGAGGAAAGTTTGAGTTTTGGGCAAGGAAAAAAATTTTTGTTAATCACATGATTCACTAACAAGACATAAAATATCACATAGTGACACTAACCCTTAATGATATGAGTCGTATTAATCATAATTAAATCACATTCTCAACCCTTTATTCACTCGTTAATTATCTTGATTAATTGTGTAAAATTTAGGGAAATTTGATCAATCTAAAAACGATATTTCCTCTCAAATAGACAAGTGTGGAAAATCAATTGGCGGTGATTTCTATTATTAAATAACAACAATTAGAGGAACAAAAAAACAATATAATAATTAATTGTAATAAATATTTATTGTATGGTGTAATAAAGGCCCGCATCTCGTTGAGAGCCTAAATGGCCCCCATCATAATTGGGTGCTAGAATTTTAACTGAATCTAGGGAGTTCCCCCAGGACCCATTGTCACCATATACATATACAACATATATTTATCTACTTGACATCATTAACTACCATGATATAAATTATAAATGTTATAATTTCTATTATTATCATCGTTTGTTGATGATTTATCGCTTCGAAAGAGGAATTGTCGCTAAAAATTAATTCGGTCCTTGTATTATCAGAATTATTGATAATACGTGACGATAATTGATAAAGTCTACAAGCCGATGAATGGAATTTCGACGACCCAATTCATTAACCAACTGTTCCAGTCAAACCTAATGAGAAGCTAATTTTACGGCTATTGAAATTTCCAACAGGACACACATCAAAACTTTTATTGGCTCAAACAAATAGAACAAAGAAAAAATAAAACAAAAATAAAGTTTGCCGAATTTAAACAATCCAGGTAAAACTCGATATTAGTCCAGAAGTTTTAAGAATTCACAAAAAACAAAAAAAATAAAAAACATGGACGAAATTCAATTTAACTTTGACAATTCAAAACGAAATGTAAACCAACAACGAGATGATACGAAATAGAAATGGCGACCGAAAAAAGGCGAATAGCCGGAAACTGACGCCATCAACATTTGAAATTCCAAAAGTATAGTTCTGAACGTGTCATTAATCATTATATACGTATATGTTATAGAATAATAGATGAAGAGAGATGTACGTAAGTTGAGTGAGAGAAATTCCTGCAGCAATTCCTCTAACGATCGTTAGAACTAAGGCTGGCTTTATGCGAAGCGTCAAACTACGTCCCGAATGTAACTCAGTAGATTTCTCACACAACGTATACGAATCGCAAATGACCAAAGAAATTTAAATATTGCCATATTATAACGCTATTCACCACAATATTGAATTGAAAACAATTGAATTAAAACATCAATTGTTGTTTTTGTGAACAATTGGCCGATCTATTGTTGGCGAAAACAACAATATTAATTAAACTTTACGTATTATTTGTAAATTTTCACGTTACCGAATCACTATTTTCCGAATAATTTCGCTATTGTACTCAGGTAAATATAAATACAGGATGTCCGCTCTATTAGAGAGAAATCAGCGTAGGCTTTGATCAAAACATCTAGCTTCTATTTACTTACTATGGTAACAACTATTATGGATCAATTAATCAAGTTTAGTGGA
Organism: Stenodera caucasica; assembly: GCA_037414795.1. Lineage (NCBI taxonomy): Eukaryota > Metazoa > Arthropoda > Insecta > Coleoptera > Meloidae > Stenodera > Stenodera caucasica. Next base: position 28,101 of record JAZBGZ010000592.1, on the reverse strand, counting down.
AATTGACGTTTACTTCAATTTTTGAACAACTTAACGTGACATTTTTATAGGTTGCTATAGTAACGATAATTCTAATACGAAAACCAAGTAGTTGATGACAGTAAATTAGTTTGTCAAACGTACGCCGATTCCTCCATAATGTGAAACATATTTCATTGATGTTCCCGCAAAAAATCCAGGAACATAGACAGTTTTTTTTTGTCTAATAAAAACGAATCAATAAAAATTCGCATATAAAGTTGAGACAGTTGTCGTACAGCGGACATCCTGTATGTGTCTAGTATAGAGTAAAATTTTCCCCCGACTTTAAATACAATTGATTTGAAACCTTAGAAGTGTAATCTGCGTAATAACTGTCAAACTAAGCAGTACACAAGTATCCTGCTGTTAGCAACACAATACTCGAATCCTCACTAAACTTGCCAACATTCTAATATAATTTCCAATTTTATTTTTTTCCACGTCGTCTATAATTCACCCTCGATATTGTCTGATTCTTTCTATTATCACATCAACCCTCTATACATAGTCTATTCCCAACTCTAATCAACAAAAAGACGAGTGCAAAAGACAAGAGATTATCCCAGATTAAACTGCAATTACTTACAAAAAAAACAAAACAGGGTCGATTGATAGTCGATTTATAATTTGTTAGATCAAGTAGGTCAGATTCGCTATAAAAATTGATTGTTCTCAAAGTTACCATGGCGACCATCTAGTAGTTGTGAGTAGGCGGCGCTAAGCCCCGCCCATGTCCTTCCAGACCTGAACGACTCCTAGTTCAATCAAAATTTCTTTATTATTATCATTAAAGTTAATAATATTTGATTGAGCAATTTAGATTTGAAAAATTGTTCGGTGAGCGTTCCATTATTGATGTTATTAATTGGTGCAACAATCTATGAAATATCAATCATATTAAAAAACGAGAAAAACTAGAAACAATAATTGACCGAGACAAATAAGAACGAATTATAATTGGACTTCTACTTCTTGTAATTAGTTATGGTTGAACGAGTTAAGTCTCGCTATCGCTATTATTGCTCCTTATACTTAATTATAATAATAATAATAATAATAAATATATGTAGTTCAAATAAGAACAAGTGAAGTCTTCTACTTAAGATAATAATGCTGTCTATTCGAATAATTCAAAACATAATACAGAAGCCGTAGTTTTCGTTGTTAATGAAATGAATTGGAAAACGGTTTGTTAACATTTCTGTAAACAAGTGAAATCGATCAAAATGACAACAAATATTGTCCTTAAATTCGGCGAATTATTGCTGTGAAAATTGGACAAATTTCCGTGCTTATTTACAGAAATTTATGAAGGGACAAGTCTCGAGAGCATTGTAAAAATTCACAAATTCAACTAATAGCTTAACAGGCCGGAAAACTAGTCTTCAAGGGACAGTTGTCATCACTGAAACTGTCCCAACGTTGAATTACAGTAGAGATGGGATAAGTGAAGAGTGACATCGATGCTCGAGACGACCCATAGCTGTATTGTTTGAATCGGTCTCAATTTCAAAGTAGGACGAGAATAAAATGAACAATCGACGGCCCTTATAGGCCCTTGAATTGTTGATTCTAAGAACCGGCGACAATGATTATCGAGTATTCTGGGGGATTTCCATATTTCCAGTAAAACGATTCGAGTAGTTGAGACACATTCTCTAAGTACAGTCAGGACATGAAAATCGATCATTTTTGAAGTTTTCTAGACCAGAACATCGCTTTGAAGCGGCTTAGCGAAACGAAACAACTGATCCGGCTCATCGGTCTCGAGCCTATCCGAGTAATCTTCAAATTTCCAGTTTTTCCGGAAACTGTACCGAAAATTCTCCACTAGTTTTTCCTGTGATTAATTTGCAAATTTTTGTTTTTAATAGTTTGTGGATTCGCAATTTTTCTGCATCGAAGCCAATCTGATATGGCATAACCATGGTGGTGAACCACCCGGATATTATGTGGCGAAATAGTGGCTGTTTAGTGGTTCAATTATCAATGATCATTGACTCGACCTATAAGCTGTTTCTCTCTAAATTTGATTAGATCGAGTATACACAATACATATATGTATGTATAAATCTATTATTGTAGAGCCAGCCACAACTACCCCTATACAACCACCCTCTCACATATACATATGTATAAATAGACATATAGTGACGTTAACAGGCACAATTCCGATTCGAAATGCCGGAAATGATATCATTTCAACTCTTTATCGGACATTTATATTATTAATCATCTCGACTCCATTTCTATAAACTGACGGCAACTTGATAAAATAGCGCTATGAAATTAATTGTTTTTGATATATCAAAAGAGGAAATATACGATAAATCAGTTGATATCGAACTCAAGTAACAATCATTCATTAATAATAAACGAGACAAGACTAAATTATAAGATTAGAATAAAATTGTGAACGACTAATGAATTGCGTTCGCTTTGTTCAAATTCATGATAATTTCATTATTGTTTCAATTCAACATAAATCGATGGAAATATCCATTTCGATATTAATCCAATTTAATGGAAGATGGGGAAATATAAAATTTTCCGATCACTTCTAAAACCGTTCTTATCCCGCCATTCCAAACTTAGATTAAACTAATATAGAAAGCTTAGAATTTCTAAACACTAACTAAATCTATACAGTATAGTCCTTAATTCACCTGAATTTACAAAACTCTGATACGATAAATTACTGAATCTTTAATTAAGCATAAGTTCTGGGATAATAATTTCGATGTTGTGAGAAAAATTCGCAACGTTTTTGTTGCTTGACGCTAAATCGTCCGTTGATGATCATTTCGACTTGTAGTTCTTCATTTATTTTTATTTTTCTGTTTTTATTGTTATCTTTATTATTATTCTTGGACAAAAAGCCAAGCCTACATTGTAAATTCCATTAGAGTAACCATTCCGGTTATAAAGACGGCGTTTCCATCGACAACTACAACAAAACAAATGACAAAACTCGAATTAATATGCATCCCAATTTAATGGACCATTAATAATATTTATCATCTTGACAGACAATTCACAATTGTTTCATTACAATGGTGAGTGTAACACGGGTGAATTTATAAAATTCCAAAACTACCTACCCGTCAGTTTTGGTAGGCGTCTAATTACACAGACAGACTGTATAATTAAATTGATTGTATTTAAATATACAGTTTTTTTTTTTTTTTTTGATACACTCAACGATAATAATTGTAATTTTTTTTATTAATAATAATAAAATCATGTTGAATTCTCCAGTAATTATCGTCGATGGGAATAGTGGTGAAGATGTAAATCATCAGCCTCGATTAAAACATGCTGTATAATTATAAGGCGCACTTATATATTTCAATTATCAACATCATTTTTTTAATAGAATATGTCAAAATTTTTGAGGTGTTAAATTACACCTGTGTCCGGATATTATATTTTAAAACATAAATTCAAAATTGTATTTCAACTGTTTTTTTTTTATCTACAGTGTAGTAGATTAGAATTCGAATGATAGATGTGATAAAAGCCCTTTATTCGAGATAAACGATACTGTCTCCCTTTAGGCCCTATTCAGATAATCGTACTCGATGATATTATCTTTACACAACATATAATTGTGAGCTTTATTCAGATATTCGCTGACTCGGCAAAAAAACACCGATAAACTATCCCCTAAAAATCTACATCGAAGAGGGAAATTTTCCACGAGTATAAATTGGAAAATTTCCCGCATTTGGGGCACAATCTGAGCATAATTTTACCTCGCGACGAATTCAGTAGAGAAATCCCTGAGCTCTGAGTAAACTCAGATTTCGGAAATTTTGGAACTTCACGGTTCTTGTAAACGATTTCTGAGTTCGATTTTAGACTCGATCACGTTTTGAGCACAATTTGGAAGACTTTTGTTTCTCAGAATTCGGATAAATTCGGGGAGTCTTATCTCATTGTAGATGTGAATTGGAGTATAGTTTGATTTCTGAGTCGAATATTGGAGGATCTCACGTGTTTCAGCTCAAATTTCGATAAATATCCAGGCAATTCTCATATTTTGAGATTTAGAAAAATTCGGAGTCCCTTCAAATATAGCTGAACCCCAAAAATCATCTCAGTCATCATTCTTCTAGATTAAATATATGAAAGCACCCTGTATATGAGCGGAGGCCCTTTAATTTCACCAGCCATTTACCCTTGAACGTGGAAAAAAGTTCTGGAAACGAAATTGACGAATTTACCGCCATTACTTAAGTATATTGATTGGAAATTTTCTCAATTCCAAAAGAAATAAATCCAGCTACTTTCCAAATTATCCTCCAATAATAATAAAAGACTTTATCTAGAATCCGTTTTATTTTATTTATTTTTTTTCAAAATTAGTTCAAATTAATTGGATTAAATTTATATTGACCGTAACGAATAAAATCGACCATTTTAATAAAAGTACCTGCGTTTATGATAGAGACTAACAAGATCAATAGAGATGTGCAACCGTTGGGAAAAAGTAAGTACGGTCCGTTAAACATTTTACGAAATTAGAAGTGGTATTATATAAAAGTGAAGGGTTAGTCTATATATACATGTATATAATGATAAAGGATCAGCCACCCTTCTATATGTATATTAAACTCATACATACAAAATTGGTGGGTAGCGATATAAATGGTCCCCTTTATTATCTGTTTTTTTTTTTTTCGAAAAACAAGCTCCATCACACAGATTTCATTATTGATACAAACCCTTTTATGTTTCGATTGATCAACAAGCCATGGATATTAAAGGTTACACTTTATTTATTTTTTTGTTTTCCAACACAAATACACCATCTATTGTTCTCGATACAAACGTGGAAATTTTAATAATTCAATGGCTTCCAACAAAGCGAAAAAAATCGTTTATTAAAAATGTCGGTTTTTCCATTAGCCGAATTATCCGAATTTACAGCAATTATGATCGATAACGGAAATCGAGTGAAAATTCGCTCATTGACAAGCTGATTTGCACTCGTACAGCCGTCCAAGTACGCCACTGCTCGAAACATTACAACGACATACTGTTATTATGGCCAATTAAAACATTCCGTAACGGAAATGATCGCAACACAGATGGCCACTAATTAGAAAATGAACGATTCAAAATTTCAAATATCTCTCTTTCCGGCGATATTTCCACGAGTCAAAGTCGCAAATTTTTCCCACCGGAAAATTCAAATCAACAACATATTTTTAATATATGTTCACTTCGTCATAAATTGGTTTTTAATGAGAACGACTGACATTTTATTATTGCAGAAAGTGCCGAAAAAAAGTCGAGCTTAAATATGAGAAATTCCAAGATTTAATTAAATTCCGCTATTATAGCGTGATCCAAAAACAAGAATCTTTATTTATATTTTTCGATATAATTATTGTTGGCGTTATTTGAGTTTTTCGGTTTATAGAAATCGATAGAAAGCTCGAATATAGCGTTCAACTAAAAACATTTCCAGACTCATTAACTTAGTTATGATAGTGAGGCAATTAATTACCGTTGAGAGAACTTCACATATTAATTTAGATACATTCTCGATTTATTCCGTATTTACGTGTAGTTGTTGAAACACTAAATCAATATCAATTAAATCTAACATAGATTAAATTGTTGGAGATGGGCGATAATGAACAGAGTTTTAATCAAATAAATTAGCTCGTTTTGTTACCGTTCTTCGCGCTATTATTATTTATAATTTTTATGAATTAAGACGCTCCAAAGACTCATTCCTGAAACAACAATTGTAATTCTTCTAAAGTGTTCCCGCGAACGAATGTAAAAGTTGAAGATTTTAAATTATATACTTGTGGCTACGAGAGAATTGTTAATTACGCTATATTATTGTAAATTATTTTAATTGCGCCATTATTCTCCATGTTTCTACTTTATTATCTTTGTTTTTATTGAAAGCGAACCGAATTAATTTTATCTGAAATCTATAATGATGGAGGAATTCGGGAGCTTTCAAGGAGTACACGAGTTTAGCAGGAAAAGCTGTAAATAGTGGGGAAAATGGCCGAATTGGGGATAATCTAGGATTGTTCGAACTTAAAACGAAGTATGGGCTTAAAATAAGTGAAAATCTGCGTTTTTCTTTTGCGCTCACTCTCTCAAATTTTCACAACTATTCAACAATTGAAACTTCGCTATATTCAGTTTGAATATAATATCGCATTAAAATCAACAATCGTTTAATTCCAGTTGAACGTTCCACAAGCTGAATTCGCAAGAGAGAGAGAATTTATGGTTGATATATGTTGGATACGTGCATTTCCATTGACTTGAACTTCATCATTTGAATAAATAGCTAAATAGTAGAAACTATGCTCAATTTCTGTTACCGCACTATCAGAATACATAACAGGAATTTAAATTAAAGGGCTCATTATTCGCAATATTGCGACTAGTTCTCGATTCGTTGAATGTTGGATTTTCGAAATAATCGCAAACTGGCGCCAATAAACCAAAATATAAACATAGCAATTAGATCAAATCGGAATTCGTGACGGCTAGATTGACGGATGAATACAAAAAAAAAAACAATTGGAACGGAGAAAAATCACCCATTCACCGCTACCAATCGAAGCAATTTAATGCGATTAAAACTGGTCCAAAGCGCCCACGAAATCATGTAAATTACCGCAAAATTGTTACCGGCCGACGTTTCTAAAACCGATCCAAATCGATTTCTAGTCAAAGCTCAATCGAGAATACAGCCGAAACTAGCAATTTTCTAAACGGATTATAAACGAAAAACCACCGTCATTATCTGAATATTAAAATTATGTTGAATCTTTCAAATGCGCAACA
>JAZBGZ010000591.1:6834-28201 GCA_037414795.1 Stenodera caucasica | reverse complement strand
TGATGATGCTGTTGTTGTTGTAGTTGAGGCGGAATTACTTCCTTTGCCGTTGTAACCGATGTTATTATCACCTAAAATTAATGAAAATATATATGAACCTTCATATTTTAAATAATTCGTCAAACTTGTGGAAATTTTCAAATTTGTATTATATTGTGATTTTCAAAATATAAAATCAATCTCTCATGAAAGTATGATATCTTTTGTTATAATTTTTTAATCAACTTAAATTTTACGAATATGTCAGAAAATAGATCGCCTATTTTTTGCATTCCGTTTTTCGATTATTTACAATTAGTGCAAAATACACGCGGTATTACATTAATTAAGAATTTTCAACACGTTCAATGGATTATTAAAAATGTGAAGGTCATTTAGATGACAATCGAATACAAATTATCACAAGATCGATTGAAACTGTCGCGTAATTCTTACATTTTAATTCATTTACAAATAAATTAACAGAAGACATATCTATAGGTAGATATACATATGTATTAGTAACAACAGAAATAAAAATAATAGTAGTAATACCTAAGAATTATAATAATAATAATATTAATAGGTGAGTGTTGTTTGTTATAGAATATGTAAATTCAATTACCTCACTATCGGAAGAATCACCACCATTAGAACTGGGAGCAGCAGGGGTTTGATGTATTGGAGATGTTGATGTTGGTGACATATCAGACAATGGGGCGCTTTTACTAGCCAGAGGTGATTGTTGAGTATGTCCATGTGAAGGAACACTGATTAACGGTCCTGCCGGTTGATAATATCCTGCAAACAAAACAAAAAAAATCAATCATTTCAATTTTTTGTTCCTCCTCTATACATATATAATCTCATTAATTATCTAGATAGTATTTTTTTCTTCTTTCTAGGTAAATGAAATCATTTCGATGAATTAAATTCTTAATTAACTTATCTAATCAGCTAGAATATTACCTACACAAGGTCAACTGGATAATGTCAATAGATTTGTATGAAGCACTGACAAACATAAATAGGTATCTAAGTAAGTAGGTAGAGGTATGTACATACATTAAGAAATTATAATAATTAAAAATTTGTAATTTTGTATTAAATAAATTATTACGTAGAGGTAGTAAATTATTTTAATACAAAATTCATAAGAAATAATAAAATAATCAATATTCAATTCAAATTTGTTAAATATTAATATTGAAGATGATGTTGAATTATAATAAACTTCGGTCGGCCATTTCGTTTCTATAAAGTTGAGAAAAGTGGTGTAAGAGAGGGGCAGAGCCCGCTCCGCCCCACTACAACCCGTATAACCATAACTGGCTGACTACGATTACAAACAACTAGGCTTTATGTTATACATATTTATAAATCGGCCGATTTCTATTTACATATTTACAAAATAGAAAATGTATTTATTTGTTTATTTGATTTATAATTCAATCCATTTAAAAACCGTATTATCAATTTATTATTGGGCAATTGATGAGGTTTTTTCTGTTAACGGCGGACAGAGGATTGAATAAAATCAACAATTAAAAAATTCACTTTAGTTAGTTAATGAATTAAACATAGACTTTATAAAATAATGGTTTACTTGTTTAGAAAATTTTGTCAACTCTTCAACTTTTATCAATAAAATATGGGGATGGGATAGATATTACAAAAGTAACAAAACTGGCAGATTTTCCCACTACAATTAATACGAATTGATTTCGCGATACCTATCAAAGCCATTTTGAAAGTAAGAAAAATCGTATCCTGATAAAGATGCTGCATTCTTCAAATAAGTGTCGGGGAAGAAGTTGGAAAAGCATTGATGATTATTATAGTGGTTATACCGCTATTTTTTAATAAATCTCTGAAATTCTGCAGGAGGTCTTCAATTAAAAATTCTATAAGTGATTTATAATTAAAATTGTTTTCCATGATTATGACTTCTATTTATAAATTCTCTTTTGTTTACCTAAAAGTTACAAAATCATACTGTTTTTTTTTTTAAAAAAAAAAAAACATCGAAAAAGGAGAATCTTTCGAATAAGTGGAACATCTTATTGTTGTTTGTTATGAGGTCAAAGTTCGTGAAACGATGAAACGGTGAAAGCTGTTTTTGAATTTTCATTTTTATATCGTAACACATCTATACAAATAAAACCATCAAACAGATTTTCTTGATATAGGTACCTAGTTGAATTGTGGAAAACATTTTCAAAAATAAATAGTTCTATCCGAAACGTAAATTAGGTAGGTATCACGATTTAAAAATGCCAATTTTGTGTATTTTTTTAGATTATTTGACTCATTTTATAATTTGATGAATAAAATAATAATATTTCTATCTATGCAATAGATTTGAAGTTGAAATTCACCGAAATTATTCAAAAAATATTGTAAAAAAAAAATAGAATCGCATGTTGTACCTACAACCTGTATATGTGAGAGGAGATTTAAAGAAAGTTGTTTGATATTAAACTTTCACAAATCGTAAAGATGTAGTAGACCTACAAAATACAATTTAGTAAACAAAATGAAAGATTTCGATTTATGTTATTTTCATAACAAGCAGAATTTAAAATACGTCCAACTAAAATATAAGTATAGTTTTATGAAAAAAATCTATTTTTACTCTAGTCTAGTAGAAAACAACTATAAATTCTACTTATAATGTATAATATTTTTCGACAAGAAACTAGAAATCATTAGAATCAAAAATACATAAAACTAGTTGAAAGTATGGACAAATCATACCATAAATTTTTATTATTCTCTTTTTGTCACATTCGGAAAAAATAGATGAGAATACCTAACAAGAAAGATATGTGATTCTAGACAGGATATACCTACCTGTATATAAGTACAACTAATTACTTAAAAATGTTAATAGTTATTTTATCGCTATATAGTTTCTTATTTTTTTTTGTTAACTATAAATGAAAATATAAGGCGGAATTATCTAGAAAATATTCAACGAAATATGTCGGCGCGTATTCACTCAATTAACAAAGAATAATAATAATAATGATGATAAATAAATAAAAGCACGAATATTTGATTTCGTTAATTAAAATTTAATGCATTCAAAATAATCGATAAGAATAGATTGGTTAGGTATAAATCATCAAAATACCGATATAAAAATATAAAACGAAATTCATCGAGGTGGCAGTTAATTTTTTTCTCGACTCTAGCAAATTCTGGAGGAGAAATAATGATCGAAATTTAATAATAATTGTGATTAAATTTTTGCATTCATTTGATTGAAACAGAAGTACTTAAAACGAAGAAAATGTCACAATTAATGTCTAGTAAATATTGGAAAATCACTATATCGTGAACTTCATTAAATAATGGTAAACAAAGATTATAATTTATTACGCGCCACAAAATTCCATTATTTAATCACAAATTAATTTATTATAAATTAACACATTAATGTCAAATTTAATGATTGGAAAGATTTATGTTTATTTTTATTTATGTAAATCGCAATAGATTTTTTGCAAAAATTGGAGAATTTTTAAAATTCCAAGCCTGTTGTCTCTTGGTCTTGGTCTTTTTTGAGAATAGAGGACAGATGTTTGGTTAACTTAAAGGGAACAGGTGAATCGCTTTATTTTATATGTATAAGTTTCCCTTTTGCACCAATTCAGATTATGAATAATTTATATGATTTCAAAAGATATAGATATTTTACCAATAGGTATAATGTAAATATAAAAACAAAGTTCTCAATAATAGATCTTAAAATGCTGCACGGGATCCCTACACCTGTACATAACATAGACGAGAAAAGTCCTGGAAATTTTAGGAACCTTCAGTCATCATTGATTGACAAGTTCCAATCCCTATCGTAGCCCAACAAAGTGCATGGCCTTTACTAAAATATGACTAGTTAATTTATATAATTGCTGAAAATTTTCGAAATAGTTGAAAACACTTTATATTGATTTTTTGTGTAGCTCGAATTTAGGCCAAATAGAATAAAAAAAAAAAAAACAATAAGAACTGTGGAGTTATTTAAGTAGGTACCTATTTTGAATTTTCCTAAAAACTTCATTCAATATAGGTATTTTTTTTTCTTGTAACAAATCTGAAACCGGTTCATTCTAAACTAATATTATCCTACTATTTTTGTTTTACTATTTCGCTCAAAGTTTGAAATTACAAAAATATCATAAAAAATAAATAAAAATCAGGTACAAAAGCAGTAATTCCTTCATGTAAAAAACTAACACATAAACAAACTTAGAGCAATTAATTTTATTACACCTAATCATAATATGTATATGTCGCGGTAACCAGATTTTTTTGAATGATTTTAATTGAAAATTATAGGTACTTATTCTCAACTTCAAAAGCTTAGAAACATCAAGTAAACGCATATACGCGCAATTATTGTTAATAATTTTAGTTGAAGAAGCTCTAATGATAGAAATTATTGATATCCGTTCAAGTAGTATTTTCATTCATTAATTCCATTATTATCATTATTATTTATTATTTAATATTTATTTATAAACATTCACGATTATTTCTAATTCTATACTTATCTACTGATAATTTATAATACTTATCCATTATTATAATTTGTAAGTAAAATCGAGATAACTATGTTAGTGAAATGTAACATGTGTAATGAAACGGGAAATAGTTCACGATTCATAATGAGGTATAAAAATCACCATAATTTTTTGTTTTATGATTCAAATCAGTTCTTTCAACAACTGTTGAGTATTTCAGTGTAATTTCATATGAAAATTTATGAATATTCATTGAGTTGAATTTATTTTCTTCTTTTAATTGAATTTATTCATTTAACAAAATTATAAATGTTGACATGAAAGTCATAATCATTAAAAACACCTTAGATCTCTAGTAGAATTATAATTATCTACAATAAAAAAACAAAAACCATTAACTACTACATTCGGTGGCATTAAATATATCTAATTAAATTTAACAGAATAATTACATAAAAATGAATTTATACAGGATATCTCAACAACATATGTATGTATTATAGGGATGCATAATTAATATAGCAATCAAAAATATTGAAACATTTAAAAGGAATTCTTCCGCTGCTAATCCTAAATTATCAACTAGAAATTAAGCTAAAATTGTAAGTCTCTAAATTTGTAATTACTAAAGAAAATTATACGTATGTTAATATTTTTTAATTAGTGTTCTTTATTTAATCGGTCATCGTAGAGGAGACATTCAGTATAAATTCGGTAAGATTTTAATTGGTTATATTATAATTTGACATTAATGATGAATTATTCAAGATCTCGCGACTCATCTTTTATAAATATAAATATGTACACGTCAATGCAATTTCTATGTTAATATTTATCTTGTTAACAAGTTGGACTAGTTTTGTTTTTTTTTTTTCAAATGAAATTATACTTTATAATTAAATATTAATTAGGTAAAATATTATAGAAAAATATAAATTAAAGAGATTCAATTGCATACCAGAGGAAACAGTAAAGTATATAGTAGTGTTGGTTTAATAATAAATATCTAGAAACCTACGCAATGAACTTTTTAGACATAAATGCTTAACGTTTTTCCTGAATGTTGTACATAAAGCGTCGTCGACGTCACGCCAACTTTTAACCACCGCACCAATACATAAACAGAACAAAACACTATCACCTACTACTATAACCACATAACAAGGCGTCGGTGTGTCGGATTGACAATAATTAATTCAACACATAACAAACGTATACATTATGTGTATTCGAGAGCACATTCCATGCAATGTTTGATTATTAATCCATAGATTACTATTATTATTATTATTATTTATGTTGACATTGTTCAAATAGCACCAATTATCCCCCTAATCTAAATAAAATATTCTTGAAAATCGAACTATTTTATTACAATATCATCATTCCCATCAAAACAAATAAATTGATATACTCACTTAAATCATTAAATATATCAAAAATTGACTACATATATTCAATTGTTTTTACGGATTCTAATCTGGGACCTTCCGAGTTCCATAATAGAAGGTCCCGAGTATGAATAACGACTCCTACACTAAACTTTTCCATGTTTGATGATGATGATGATGATACATAAAAAGTCATCACACAAATATAATAACATATGTATTTACAGAATTGTAGACAAAAAAAAAATAATAATAAAAAAAATTTATAAAAAGTAAAATTAAATTGTTTTATTGTTGTTGATTCTCAATTTCCTGCAGGTATTATTGTCTGACTAGACTACCTGGCGAGACTATAGATTTCTACACATGTCAAATTAAAGCTAATTATGTCGGCATATATTAATGAGTTGATTTCCATTAAAATCAATTCATATCAACAATAATAATAATAATGATACAAAATATTCGTTTGAAGGAATGAAAAAAAAAATCATCGAAAATATTTAATAGTGACGAGCTACCTACGAAAATTAAGAGCTTTTTGATTATTATTAGTTTCTTTTTCCTAATAGAGAAATAGACGAAAATGGATGTTGATGAATTTAGATGAGATTTTCAAAATTTTACCGCCCGTCTCATTAGTCAGCCATGTTCATTATGAATTCCAAACGACATTGGCTAGAGCCAATGTCTTTTCAACTACCATACATTTTTCTATTAATTGACCAATTTTTCTAGTCTTCAATTAAGTTTTCGTTTTATGTCGTTGAAATTTTCAAATGAGTTATCGGATTTCGAGATCAATATTTATGTTTCTGAAAGCTCCAAGTTCACCGATATGTTTTTAAATATTTTATGACTTTAGAAGAAGTTTTCAGTAGTTAGAGAACTGCTGTCTCAATTTCGTCGATACAATTGTTGGAAAAAAATAACAACTTCAAATATGTTTCTACATTAAATCAAGAAAAAAAAAAAACAAATTGGAAGACAAAACTCTAGTATATTGTATAAAAAAAGAAATTGTGCAACATTATTTCATAAATTTAGAAACGAACTTCAGAAATTCGGCCGTTAAATGAAAAATATATAACAGCAATGTCAAAATACAAAATAAACAATCATTATAGTAGATACATTGTATGTATATAAAATAATTGGAGTAGATACATAGTACTTATTTACTTGGAGAATTTTAATAATTCTCAATTTATGTCAAATGATACTTGTATAAGGTATCCAGATTATTATTTAACAATTCCTCATAAAAAGTAGCAGAATATTCCATTCTATGTAGGTAGTATATGATTCGAATTATGCTCAAAATTCACATTTCACATTTTGCAGCTTCGATAATCTCTTATATTCAAAAAGAAAATGGAAAAATTGAACGACCTTCACCTGTTTTATTGTTGTTTTTTCATGCGTAAGCATCTAGAGATAATATTCAACGTCACAAATTCATAAACAAAGTACAGACCCTGTAAATAATAATTTTTTCTTATTTATGCGTTAAATATCAAAATCTTATTCACATTCATTTGCAAATTATTGACATCGAATGTGCTTTGTTTATTTTGTTTATAAATTTTCAATTCTCATAGGTACTCAGATTAGAAAAAAATAACAGTCACTTATCTAAGTCTTGAGTGTTAAAGGATAATCCTCATTTTTTTTTTTTTGATTTAATAAAAAATTAACGTGCTACATAGTATTTGAGCATATTCAACTAAGACAACTGGTATAATTGAGAACCAAACAATTTTATAAAGGTTGTCAAATCAAAAATTTTCCCATTATCTATTGATTGGAACAAATCATTTGAGTTTCTAAATTGATTTTTATTTAATGAATTTTCATGATTCATTAGACTATTTATTACAAGGTTAATTATAATGTATACGGATTGTATTATAGTTTCGGCGGATTTCGAAGGTGAAGGTCTAAGCCTTATTACTTAATAACAAGACGAAATAGATAATTTCTCCTTGAGACATGTATCGTTTCAAATTCCTAAACAAGTTTATAACGTGAGAGTGATGGAATAAAAATTGAAATTATTATATTTTTTAAATAAGGATTCATATTGTCGAATTATTATTCACTTATGTATGTATATGATGGACTAATTTAGATGATGTGCTATTTATTATTATCAATTTTGACCGTGAATAGTTATAAAATTTGATGGGAATAAAATTCTTGAACTTTATAGATAATGCGAGTCAATGTTGGTATTTTATCGGTCATAAAATTATCCCATTTAATTAATAATTAAATGAAATTGACACTAGTTGAAGATGTTGATGTTATTTTTTTTTTTTTTTAATTTGATGTTGAATAAAAAATGGCACTGATTAAAATATATTATTGTTGGTTGAATCAAATATTCGAGCATCCTGTGAATTCTACAGACATGTTAAAAATAAATTCAGTATACTAACAGTATGGAATATTTTCAAACGTGAATTTTAGAATTAGATTTTGTAAATTTTCACTAAACTCGATTTAAAATCGGACTTTATTTAAATTCGTCAATTTGTTGAAACATAAGAACTGTTGTCGCTTGGATAGATTCAGAGTTTTGAACAGATCAAATAAATAATCCAATAAGAATATTCAGTTTGCTAGTAATTGTCTTTATTGATTAGATTGAATTTCAAATGATCACAAAAAAATAGTAAGTACCTATGTATAATTGTTAACAATTCTAAAGTTACGAAATAATAAAATTAAATAGTTTGTTAAATAAAACTAACATCTATTTTCTATTGTATGGTTAAAATTTGGGAAAATTCAAAATTGAATTGAAATTATCTAAATTTTCCAAATAACTGAACCAAACCTTTTATTTCATCAATAAATTCGAAAATTTCAATCAAATTAATACTTGTGTATTGACAAAACACTTTATAAGTCGATTATTTTTCGCAATGAAAATTCTTCCCACTTGTTGCATTTAATGTAAACTGTTATATGTATACTATAAACGTATGTATATTTAACGAATATTTATATGTCAACTTTCGTTCACAATTCGATAATATACATCTAAAAATAATTTATTAGCAGCTAAAATGATAAACGAAATTATTAATAATGATGGTGAAAATTGTAAATGTCGATAAATATGAATTAAAAACTTTTTAGATAGTCTATAATAGTAAAACTGCTGATCTTAAAGCCAACAGTATAATTTAAAATAAACGTTTTTTTTCTTCTTCTTGTTTTAATTCTATATTTAGATAAAGTAGGAAAAGACAGAATCTTATCGCTATAGTCGACATTATAAAATCCAATTTTAGCTTCTAAATAAAAATCTGCTGGAAATCATTATCTGAAATCTCACCTTTATGCAACAATTATCATTATTCATTATCTTCATTCAATCCATCTAGATTCTAGATAAATAATACGATAAAGTATGTTGGGTGATTATTCAATAGTTGTTTTTCAATAAAATAATTTTACACAATACTTTCTTATATTCTTCAACTTTAAATTCTCAAGTAGCCTGCAATGAGAGCGTGAATTTCGCATCACTAACGAGGTCATACGGTACACAGAACCGGACTCCTATATAGAGATAGATGTGTTCACATGTCTTGTAACAGGTAAATGGAAACCGAACAAGATAAAATAGAGAAAAAACCGGAAACGTTGTTGTTGTTGTTGTTGTTGTTGTTGTTATTATTATAAGAAGTAATTCAAATTGACCATTAATAAAAGATAACTCTTGAAATAATAAATGAAACTAATAATAATTCTCAATTTCAACTGACATATTAACACCAGGTTAAAACGACCTTTCACAAGCAACTTTCAAAGATTTTTTGCTTCATTTACAATATTTCGTCGATAAGTCTTTTTTGTTTGTTGTTTTTTTTTTTTTGATTTTAACAAAGTCAGACTGGGTAATAAATCGTCTCGACATAATTACGAAACCAAAACGCATACACAATCAACAGATAGGAAGGAATATTAAATATATCTATATTAATTGATAATAAAATTAATTTTTTGGCATACTCTAATTGATACCTAGCTGTAATAATGAAATTTGAAATTATAATAGACGACCTTGCGCGATCAAATATCAATTATTTTATTATTATTTTTTTTGTTTAAACTAAAGGCGTCGACTAATAGTTGACCGATATTACAAGAAAACTGGTTATAAATAAGACAATATTAATAATTTATTCGTAAAATTACTTGTCTGCCTTTATGGTTGAATTTCAATAATATAAAATAAATATAAAACGGCCAATCAAAATTCATTATCAATCGTTTATAAATGACAAGGACATTGGAGAATTCAATATAGCGACTTTTTTTTTTTTTTGTTTTATACTGATCGATTAAATGATTAATTCATATGTTTAAATACAACAATCAACAAAATGAACGAAACAGTTAGGTGACAAGTTTGTTGAACTTCAACAAACATTGAGCAAATTTAACTGTTCATGAAAACAGAACAACACAATAATAAAATTGTAGAAAAGAAGGCGGTAAACTGTAATAATAATAATAATACAATTTTCTTTTAGAATTTTCACTAGTTGTAGGTACCTATTCTAGTTACTTATTTCAACATGGAATTCAAGAAATTAATTGCCCATTACAAATATACATATACATACTATACGCATTTTATTTGACGATGCATGCAACTATATCATGGACAAGTTGCCAACATCAAGTAACACCTAATTATAAATACAGTCAAGGTTTATCCGTTATATATATATGTATAGGTAGAGAGAATAGTGCAACATTAGCATCATTATTATTACATTATTGAAAACAACACTAGAAAAGATGAGAAAGATTGTCTTGATTTTAGTAGAAAAAAAAACAAAAAACAACAAAATATTCACAATTACAAAACAGATGTTTTAAATAATTTATAACTGAATAATTATGTAATGGAAAATTTTCCGTTTGTTTAAAAAAAAAGAAAAAACCAAATCAACAATAACGACGTAGTCTAGAAAAAAGGTTGAATAATCAGCCCAGTCTCCTTTATAACATGGACCTAGTGCTGTTTATGGTTGGTTTTATTGCACACGTGTATGAGTAAGATTGTGTCAACACACCCAAGTCTAGTGGAAAACTAAACAATAATTATAATTTATTTGAAAGAAGCAAGTTGAAATTATTATTATTATTTAAAAAAAATTTTTTTATAAGTATGTACATACATAATAAGAAAAGCAATAATCAATTTATTTAGTGGTATTTTTAACATAACCGAATATACTTTCTAATAATTAACTAATTATTCTATTTTATTCAACAATACAATTACGTTAATACCGTCTATAAATATGTTACTTTATAACCATTATTAACGTACTGCTTCCATTTATTGATTGACAACTTGAAAGACTTTTACTCAAAGTTAAATCAAAAGAGAAATTTCTAAAGGAACAAACACTTTGATGTTATAGTTATAATGATATTGTAGTCTATAGACGTTAAATTCGGAAATTCGATTTTTTCAATACTTACATACATATTATTAAATATTATATCATCAAATATTTCAAATTCCAGATTTAAAAAATATATATATATATATCTATATACATATACATACATATATGCTATATATTAACTAAAACGTTCCTATTGATACGATTAATTATTGAGAAATGATTACAAGACAGATGGATAGACGGATATACTTATGTAGATATAGAAACACGATATACTATGTATGTATACTCACTAATCATTTCCGCTATGTATTAGAAAAAGACTAAAACCGGAAACTCAATTAAACAAAGACAAAAATCAACTTTTTTGCCATCTGTTACTAAGGTCCCAATAGACATTTACAACGAAATAATTCATTATTCAATCAAAATATTGTAATAGGTTTATATAAAATATACCAAAACCGGTTAAAACGACATCCTATTTAAAACAAATATTGAATTAAATTTCAAAATTACAATATTAACAACTAGATTAATTGATACAGACAAAAATCGATTATAAACCATGCCAGTTTCACATTAATGTCGTTAAATAATTATTGAACATAAATAAACGTGAGTCTTATATTGGAAAAATGAGATACTTACTCAAATTTACTTACTAAAATTCACTCAAACCAATAAAATAATGGACAAATTTGCAAAATGCAATTATTCAAAAAAAACTTCTATCGAGATTATGAAATAAAATCAAAAATAATCACATTGAAATTTTAATGTTAGAGTCAATTCATCCGTTACGAAATCTTCACTTTTGAAATTATAATAAAATTAAAAAAAAAAAGTTAATCATTCCATACAATGTAAGTTCAATAGTAGATATTTATTCGATCTTTTTTCAATGAAATTTGATAAGTACCTACATAGTTTGTTCGTAGTATTTGAAAAGATCGGAAAATCTCTCCAATAACATTACTTCAATTATATTAAATTTATAGGCAAAAACTTGAAGCGTTTGATAATAATCTTGTAAGCTTTCTATTAGAACTTAAAGTTATGATAATATTGGAGAGTTTTATCTTTCAACTTGTTGCCTCTTTACTGAGTGAAAGCGGAAATAACGAAGACCCCCTAACATTACACACTAAAAACAATTATTTTATGAATTATTTGTGGTTACTTTTCACAGAATTTTCTCTATTTATTGTTAAATATAAGAGCATAATGGAGAATGGATCCTGTATGAAATACCTAGATCTTTTGTAACGAATCTTCCAAATTATTATAAAAATCAAATTTGACAGAAAATTATACTATATTTCCCATAAATGTACTATATGCTTGTTTAATAAATACGAATAATTTAAATAAAAAATGGGTTATGGAAAATATTGCCATTTTCTATCGATGGAAAATCTTCAAAAACATGTTTTGCTTTTCTAATTGTAAGACTAGTTTGACTACCAATTGCATAATCGGAATTATACCGGATCATTGGTTAAATTTTAAAATAGAAAAAAAACAACAACAACATAATTAAATGTATAAGTAACTAAATATGTAAATTTATAGATTTGAATCATAATAAAAAAGACAAACAAATAGAACAAAATAGAAAAACAGAGAACTTACCTCGCAACAAATATGTTGCTAATACTTGAGGAAGTATAAATGGGTTATTTGGTAAACCAAAATTGAATTGTTGTGGTGTTGTTGATGTTAAATGAAAAGGGATTTGTGTATTTCCGATAAATAGATGATGATTACAATTAATCTTTTCATCAAATGACATTTTACATAATTTACATGAAGGCATTTGAATTTTCATATTTTCTTCAATTTATCACACCACTAATGATCACAGTGAATTGAAAAACATAAATTTTTAATAAAATATACAGTTTTAATTATTTTTTTCTTGAAGAATTCAAAACTTATCACAGAAAAATTGGATCACTGTTATAATTAATTAGGCACTGATTGTTTTGGAAATGATAATAATAGTAATTAAAATTATAAAGAATCACTTTATAAACTGAAGTAATGATGAATTTTCAAATTGTTTATCAACAATACACAATTTGTAATTATGGTGAATTTCCGGCTGCATAGCAGACGGAAAAACTTTGGAACTGAATAGGTGCATTTACTTTTTCTGAATGTTTTAAATAAAACAATAAAAATTCGATTGTTGCTGTTCCTACTATTGCTGTTGCTGCTGTTGTTAATGTTGTTGTTACTGCAATTCAGTCAGGCGTGCGAAGCCTGCCGTTTGTGGTTTAATTTAATCAAAACGCACTAGAAATTGTGAAGAATAAAGAGACGAACATTCCGTACAATCTGTTTTTGTTTTTTTTTTTTTTGTATTCAGTAAAACAAAATCTATAGATATTATCTTCACCAAATAAAATTATTTATCAACATAAATTCACACTAGACTAGGACATCAAATAGAAAAATCCAACACAAAAAAAAACAAAAATAAACATATGTTCCACTTTCCACGTCTAAACCTCAACTAAACTAACCTTTGCTATAAACCTCGGTCAGTTCTCTCTTTTGAACCCGTTCTTAATGTCTCCGCCAATCAAAATTGTGGATTTCCGATGACGTCACATGACGTAGACAGAGCTTTTGTAAGTGGCGGTCTCCCACTCTAATACAGTTAAGCTTTTCCCTTTCGCGTTATTTAATTTTTTTTTTTTTTTATCACAATTCCAACAATCGAATTATTTCTTCATAAATATCTAATTAGGAAATTATAAATAAATCGTAATTATCACAAAACAAATTTGGAATATTCATCTCCAACAATAATGTGAAATTAAATACTTTGATCTGAATTTTCCCTCTTGTTTATCTACCCTTGTTTTTTATGATTAACCGGAAGACCCACAGGATTTTATATTCAGGGAATCCAACCTTCAGTATATCAATAACACATTTTCCTTCCATTTCCCTTGTTATTTTTATCATTTTATTTCTGTATTTTAATTTTTTTCTGTTATAATAAAATTTGATCAATTATTTAGATAAGAAGCTTATATATATACATAATACATATAATAGTTAAATACATAGTTTCAAATGTTTGATTAAAATCGAAGCAATATCACTCGTTTTGACGTCATATCTTCCCATTCTGGAGTTAAAACGCCCCCACACACATAATACATTTATTGCGTTGCTACTACCTACACTTTAAATTGAGATGAACAGCACGTTTATATTATTATTATATCCAAAACCATCTCCAAAGCTTTCACCACAAAAATTATAGTAAAACAAAAAAAAAAAAATACAATTATTCAACACTTGTTGCGAATAATTTATAATTTATTTATATTTATCAATAATAAATGGTGTATTTTCTTCTGTATTCAACACAATAAAATATTATAGAGTTGTTTTTGGCATACTGCCTAAAACGTGGGTAGGTCAATAAATTTCTTGATAAGAGACACTAGACTTTTCGTGATAGAACACCAACTATAATCACCTCATATAAATATAAAAGACAATAAAATAAGTTATTTGAAAAGTTATGAATAGTTTTGAATTATATTTTGTATATTACCTACTGTTTTTAGAAAATATTATTCAATATAGGTGAAGGTGGTGAAGATATACATATATACATATAAAGAAAAAACGAACAAAACAACGTTCAAAATATATATATATATGTATATTGGTTGTAATATAAAAATCGAATGATGAATAAATATGGGCGACAAGCAGGCCGGCGTCTACCAAGTGAACAAGCGATCAATGCAACAAGACGATTACAGATACCGAAATCAAAATACTGATAGAATATGGAGCAATTTTTTCCAATAATCCATAAAACTATAACTGGAATATTCAATAAGACAGGTGCTCATATAAAAAAATCAGGACCTAAATTTCCGTCAAATTTAAATTTAACTTGTAGGTAACCGGTAACCGGTAACCGGTAATGTTCACAGATGGGTAATTTTATGACCGCAATATAAATGTTAACATTACTAGTAAATCTAATGTTGGTACAACGTTTGATATAATTTCTTGACAGTCAATTCACCTAAACTTTAATAGATGAAGACATTTTATCATTTTCTATCGTGAAAAGTTGAAAACGTTCTACTAATTTCAATTTTTATTCAGTGAAATGTTTGATTTTTTTTTACAAAAACAATACTCGTATGTTGAATGCTCAATTAATAAATTCTCAATTTCAAAACAAATTCAAATCATCTTAGAATTATCCCATATTTAGTTTAGATATCTTGACAAAACGTCCGTTACACTTATATCTCTAGGTTTTTTTTTTTTTTTTTTTTGTATCATGACAACTACACAATAGTAATAGAAAATCCAGAACATTCAATATCTATTCTGGTACTTCACAGGTATAAAAGTGGATATGAATGAAATCCTCTCTAAACCGAACACATATCCGTTAAATTTGTTTCTTTAATCTATTTTTTTCTCTTATTAGTCCCCCATATCTTTCATTTAATGTTTAAATAAGTATTCCCTGCTTTCTCTCGAAAATAACCTAAATTTAAATTCAACCTGAGAAATGTGATTATGCCACATTTTAATCATAATGATTTATTATGATTAATCAATGAATGAATGAAAAAGTATCAAAAAAAAAATGAAAGATGTGGATAACTGAGATTGTTGCCTATAGATACGGTTAATATTAATATCAAAACGATAAAATATTTTATAATAAATAAATAATTATTTGCTAAATTTATTAGTTGATTTGTTATACATAGATTGAGGATGCATATAGGAATATACGGATTCATCCAGGTGTATTGGAGATTCATATCATTTATAGTGGTTGTCAGTGTATCGTTAAGTTCTTCTATACTACAACTAAGATACTCTCATCTCATTTTTCTTTCATTAATCTTAATCGAGACACGTACTTAAAGTGGCACGTGCCACCACCACCACCACCGTTATTGTTGTTGTTTTCTTTTACATTATAATGATAAGGATGACAATAATGTTGAAATGAATATAAGTGAAGAAGATAGGTTTTGTCTGCGGGGGCAGGTGTTGAAACCACAATAGGACAGGTGATATCCAACAAAACAACCTACTGTTCTCTTTTACCTTTGGGGTCTTGTTAACAAATAAAAAAAACACACATGAACCACTACAATTTTTTTTTTGAACGTAAAAATTAAGATTCTTTTTCTCGAAAATACATAAACTCAACATACCGAAAAATGTAAAATTCTTCATCATAATCAACTTAAATACTTACTATAATTAATAGAGACTTCAAAAAGACATAAAGAGTACCTGTTTCTGTTAATTATCTTTTGATAATTATTCATAATGTGCGTTCTAATGATCTAGAAAACATTCTAAATAACGTATTTGAATATGATTGCAGGCTTCAAAAAAAGCATATTTTATAGAAAATTAATGCACATGCCGGAGAACGTGCAAAACTAGCTCATCAATGTCAACATTTATTCATTAAATACGATAATAAGCTTCAATCGAAATAATAATAATAATAATAATAATAATAATAGGTAATAATTTTTCAAAATCTTAGAACTTTTCGAATCTTGCATAAATATGAAGGAAATTTTTTTCTCTTATTCTATTAATAATAAATTAACGTCTAAAAGGATAAAGGTAGTATAGAATACGTTAATGTTTCATTCATTCATACTTATATGGGTTTTCAGGAAAAAAATACTAACAGGAAATGAATTTACTTGTAACTTCCGGTATTTCAGGTAAAATGATCAATGCAGCAGAAAAAAAAATTCACCAGACAAAATCAATATTCTGATAAAAATCTAATTATTTATTTTTTTCTGAAAAAATTGTTTTTCAATAAATTGAGAATGGATTTTGTCCCAATTTACAACAATATTTCTTATACTATCGGATGAAATTGGAGATTCATCACATATTTATAGAGAATTGAGGATACACGTTTGTAATTACAAATTATTTTGTAAATAGCTTTTATTAAATAAAGAAGAAGAATTTCATGAAATAATTTATTTGATATTTTCGACTCCAAATAGAGGTTTCAAAAATTATTGAAAATATCAATAACGGAAATCACATTATACAATAGAAACTTTTGCATGACTACTTTACAAACTAGAATTAGATATTCAGATTCAATCAGAGAATGTTTGTAAACTTTTTCATATTCACTTAAATCAAATGTGATTTAAACTTCAATAATGATGGGAAAACACCTAATGATAGATGAATCGAATTGAAATTAATAAAATGACGAGATTACATTGTTGTTTTCAATAATTTTTCACAATAAAACTTATGTGAAATTTCGAAAAGATATTTGGACAAAAGAAATGATCGTATATCTCGAATTTTTCGCTTCAATAAAGTTCATTGATAGTCAAGTTGTAATTTGAACTGTGACTGAGCTACATGAGTGCTGCTTTATCAAAACTTTTAAAGTCAAATTGAAACTCGACTTCTTTAGCCTTATAGTTTTATATGTTTCAACTCTTTGTGGTCGTTTTCAAATAACTAGGTAGGTAGATTAGATTTGCGTTCTTCAATATAGGTAGATAACTCTTCTATAAAATTCGAATAATAAAAAGCAAACTAACAAGTACTTATTACAAGTTTGCTTTTGTTATAGTACATAGTACATACATAATGTAAATATTAGTTAGATTGTTCGGGACCTTGTCGTATTTTTTCAATTTATTATTATTGATGGTTGATTTAGAAATTTGTAATCGGAAATTTTTTGAACGTTAATTCAACATTGATATTCATCGTCTTTTAAATCAAGCAGAAAACCAAAATGGAGATAAAAGGGAAACGGTTGTGACTCCTTTTTCTCCGGTAGCCAGCTGTCCGGAGCAGCTGCTAACCAGGAGAGAGACTCGACGACGAACCCAACCATATACATACATTCACATTATACATATACATACATACAAACAAACAATATTCACATAATACAACACAAAAAAATAAGACGAGGAAAAAATATACTAAATACTCTCTTTCTCAACCTTTGCTATACAACAATAACCCTTTCATTTTATTTTAATGAACCAATTATTTGATGATATGTAAGAAAATTATCGCAGGCTAATTCTAAAAACTCAACAAGAACAACCCCTCGAATTTTCATGTTTTTTATTACAATAATATAGTCACTAAAATTGAATCTTCATATCAAATCTATAATCTGAGATATTTTCATGTAGACTCATAGTGACATGATTTATTAAATCCAAAAAAAAATTACTATTTACCCATTTGTGATGTGAGGATCATGGTGAACATCTCCTAGTCCTTGACAACTATTCCCAATCAAATAATAATGATAATAGTAATAATAAAATAAATAAAACAAAAGTACTTTCACAAATAGTAATAATATATCACATCTGATAATGCCCCACAATGAATTATCATATCTTTAAAATATATAATAGAGCAACAATATTAATTGTCAATCCCATCTCCAATAATTATAACAGTATTGACACTAACGTTACAACTAGTTAGTTGTTTATAGAACAAATCTCTACCGCATTTAACGCCATAACGACAATTAGAGATGTGAATCAGGTGAATTACCGCCATATTACCGTCTTATTGCCAAAATAACAACAATTGACACGTGGTTTACGATCTGTCACTTTCAACAATTTCAAAAATAAACCACCCTCTATTTTATAAACAAACACAAATGATTCTTCTTATAAATCAATCAATTAATCTAACGTTTATTTATTGAGAAAAAAAAGCGACAACACAAAATAAAAAAGCCGCACTTATTATAATGTCATTTTTCTTTTATTTTAATATAAACACGAGAGAATTCGAATCTCGAGTCTCTAGAAACGTTCCATGGATGCAATGAACTCGTTGTTATGTCGGACTATATCGGCAATTTTCGTTCCCAATTCTTTATACAATTATAAATATACAATAAACTCGTCTTATACGAATGGTTGAATCTTATCTTGTTTTCAAAATTCTATTACACATGCGTCATATTATAAACTACGTAATATAGTAGTTGTGGGTAATTTTAAAATAATTGAGAATTGAGCGCCAATAAATCTGATTGGTTTTAATATGTATAGTAGAATAGAATAGAATGTTCGTAAAATAAACTGTAGGATTTGTAGATAATGAAATATTAACGTTAAAAATTCCCCGATTTCATTCGAATTTAGGTTGATTTCCTGTTAAATACACATTTCATTTTCTTGTTCTTATCTTTTTTTTTTAATGCTTAGCATTGAAGTCTAATGGCAAATTAGAGGACTAATTGAATTTCAGCTTCTACAGTGAAATATTGGTTATTTAATAATACAGTTACTTGGAAGTTTAAAGATGCTTCTTGTCATCAGTCGAATGCAATCATGTTTGATTATTTAGTACTGAATATTTAAAACAAAAATAAAAAAAAGCAACTTCCTAAAATCGATATTAGTATGAAAAACTTCTTTTGTATCTAATTTGTACTTTTTTTTTCTCTATTGAACGGAAAGTTTCACAGTTGATATTTATTCATGAGATGAATGAGAAAAAATCAGCTTTGCGACTCAACTATTTAGTTTGTGTAAAATGGATACAATAAATTGCTAAAGCATTATTCATAAATACAAAAGGAGAAATACGGAAACTTTTTTCCGCCCAAAACAACAAGAGATAGAAAATGAGTTTTTGTTTGTTCGAAGACAATTTCTAAAAACGAACCGATTTTGTAGATGGAATTTTTTTCGAATACATACCTATATTTAAACTTTATATTGCAATTTTGAATTCTTCTATGTATACATTTCAAATAGAAACATTTGTCGAATAATAATTTATTTTTTACTATTATTGCAATGTAGTGATTTAAAAATATTTTTTCGGTACAATTTAAAAGGCTTAATTGTCCACAAAAGTCAGCCAAAATCAAAATTATTACAAAAACATATACCTACCCATGATAAATTATTCTATTTTTTATTTTACACTTAATAAATAAGTTTGTTTCAGTTTTCAAAAATTTATGGAATCACCTGCTTATTCATTTTCAGGACCTATTTTAGTAATTAAAGTCACTTATTTGAAATCTAATATGTGAATTTTCATATTAATACATATTTGGATCAATAATTATAAATACAATTTTGTAAAATTGTAGATAATAGAACCATAAATTACGATTTCTAAAACTTTGAATTTTCATTAAAATTTTCCGACCTACTTAAATGTATATATAACTAATTCCTTTCATAAAATTGATGTCATGCATAAATCAAAATGAATTCCGTTTTCAAAACAAAAATCAAACTTTTTTATATGATAAAATAAATAAAATAAACACAAAAGACACTGAATAATTCCGTTAAAGCAAGTTACTAAAAAATTATGGAAAGTCTCAAATAAAGTCAAATGAAAACAATAATAATAATAATAATAATAATAATAATTCTTAATAATAAATAAAAGGATAGGGCTTTTATCATTCATATTGAAATTAAGGTAATTCATAAAGTTAAATCAACTTCTACCAGCCCAATATTTTTGTTGCCACATTTCATTTTTGATCACGCAATTTAATCAACTTATAAATTTAAATAAAAATAAGAAATATCAATCGTGTCTAAGTAATTAAAAAATAAATAATGCTTACCATGAACATAACCGGGTTCACCGGGTGGATGATGGTGAGTTTGTGATGGTTGATGGTATGATGGTCCTGTATGTGGTGTTGTAAAAGCACTTGTACAACCATGTCGTCGATTAGGCGATAATGGTAATATATGTTGTGTTGATACTGATGGTGGTGGTGGTGGTGGTCCCATATGTTGATGATGTGATGGTACTCCATGTTGTATTGTTCCTGATCCGGATGGTGGCTGCATATTTGATAAAGCATCCAATGGTGTATATGATTTACATGATGTTATTGTGTCACTGTTACTCTATTAGAGAAATAAAAAAGGAATTTATTATTTTATTCGTGGATAATGATTTATTTATTGTTTTTTTTTTG